>VDFB02045342.1:0-22024 GCA_007258455.2 Sequoia sempervirens | reverse complement strand
TATTGCAATATAAGAAGAGATATTTCTTGCTGGGTTTTTCTCCCTCAAGTGGAGGGTTTTCCCAGGGTATATGATGTGTTATTGTGTCTGATTTTTGAATTAATTTCTGAGTTTTTCATCTGATCATAAAAACTAACACCACCCAGCAAAGAATGTTCAGCATCCACATGATAAAAACACACTGAGCGAAGGGAATTGGAAGGAGATATTAAGGTGCCTTCAAAGATTCAAACTAATATGTAGCTATTTAGTTTATTTGAAAATTATTAAAGTTGAAAACCTATGGGAAATGCTGTCCATTTCCCCTCCCCCCATCATTTCCTAAAAAATTTCTATTGTGCTTGCATCCTATTTACACTTATAAATGTTTGTCACTTGGTTGATTTTTATTCAAAACCCTACTAATATATTGTTTTCTATATTAAAATCAGCAATATCAAGTTCAACACAAATGAATAGTAAGAAAAATCCTATATGAAAGTATCGAACATTAGGTATTGTCAAGGCCAAGTTTGTTGCAATGAATGTAAGTTTCTTATGACAGTGGGAATTAACAGCTTAAAATACCACCTTGCTAAAATACCCAGACATGATGTGAAGGCATGCCTGTCATAACCCCAAAATTGCAAACGTTGAAATACAAGTATTAAAAATACAAATATAAATATTCACAATTTAAATATATTATTATGATTATAAATCAGTATAATAATATAAACATATAAAAATAAATACATTACATTGCCTTAACAATACACAGGGGGATAGAATATTCCACGTCAGATTTGGTTGTCAGAATCTGTCCCCTGCAAACCTCCAATTCATTTAGCAAGCATTTGCTTAGCCATTTAAAGACATCGATTAATATAAGGAGCGGCGGCAGATTGGAAGTTGAAAGGAATTAATAAAAGCAGCGATGGAATATAAGACAATAATTGAAAATAAACAGCGATTTAGTGGGCAATTGGCAGCGATTCAAAAGGCAAATATAATTATTAAGAGAAGCAATTATTAAAGAAGGCAGTGATTATTGCTAAAACAGATTTGTTAAAGACACACCCATTCGGATAGTTGCCTCCTTTCAAGAGATGCACTATTTCACTTGGACATAGGGAGATATAATTGTTAATGTTACGGCAGCTTCGGGTTCATCCTTCCAGCCACGAGTGAAGACATAAATTAATATAGCCTATCGGCTATTTATTTATATGTCATATTTAATGTGAAGGGGCGCTTCACTTGGAAAAAATGTAATTTCTAAAAGGGCCGACCTTCCTTGTAATTCTCATATTTTAATTGTAATTATATTTCTCTATTTTGGCCGACCTTGTACATGAAGAGGTGCGACCTCTCTCTCATTGTGTATTTATACAAGGTCATTTCCATCCTTTCAATCATGAAGCAAGTTCAATTCTCTCCTTCATTCAAGTGCGAATTTTCTCCAAGAGCAGATTGCGAATTTCTCTAAGTGCAGATTTAGGGTTCAAGGAAGGGCAGATTATTACTTGTTTTGCATCTAAAGTTGGTGCTGAATATTGGCCTTGTGATTGGCCTCATTGTAAAGAGAATTGTTGCCACTATTTATATATATAAGAGAGATCTTTGTTGCTGGGTTTTTCTCCCTCAAGAGGAGGGTTTTCCCAGGGTATCTGCTGTGTTATTGTGTCTGATTTTGAATTAATTTCTGTGCATACAATCTGATCATTAAAATTTAACAATAATGGAAGTCAAACCATTTGCAAACGGGTCCATTAGGAAAGGTAATAACAACTAAGTAATCAATCATCGATCTCCTTCAAAAATACATCTGCATTCAAGAAAGTCTGATCTGGAATCCTCATGGAATAGAAAGACAAAATAAGAAATCTGGAATATATATTTCCTAAGCATTAAGGCAGATCAAAGCAATCAGAAATGAATAAGTAGCTTGCACTCAGAAAGGCAGCAGCCCTCAAGTATAATAAGGGATTGTTATCAAGAAGTATATATGAAGAAGAAGATGGATCGAGGAGGAATATATGGAGGCAGATGATAAATCAATAACAAGGGAAGTAAGTTTAATATATAAATTATATACATGAGCAGGCAATAGTAATTATTAGTAATTATAAATATATACACATATATATAGAATATCTATATATGTTATATATGATTATGTAATAATGATGCTTGCAGCAATTATTAATCATTATGCAATTGAAACTAATCCGTTTGTTTCTCTTTAAGCAATATCTTCTGAATATTAAGAACAAATCGATAAAAGCAGAGGAAGAAACAGATCAGCAAAGGGAAATCAGTCCAGTTTCAGCGCAACAGATCTCTATTATCAGACATACCTGAATATTCAGAGGTATACTTGATGTTTTTCTGCCAATCATTGTTTTACATGTATTTACATATTGCTTATGGATAATAAAATATTTTTGTATTTGTTCTTGTGAGAGAATATGTGATTTGCATGATTGTCTGAAACCCACCTTGTAGGAAGGGCCTGGGATGAAGTGGTAAACAAGGCTAAGTACCAACAGAGCCCATTTGCAACCTCAGCCCAATTCCACAAGATGGCAACTGTCTTCAGGAGTTTGAGACATTGATGGGGAAAGCAGATACAAGCTGCCAAGGGGAGGGGCTGTGGTATACACCCTCTTAGGCTTGGTATGGAAATGGCTTCGGGCAGACCCATCATGTCCCTTCTCCCAAAATACTAATATGCTTGCATTATTGATAATCTATGGATATGATGTAATTGTCTAACTCTAACAAGTAAGCATAGATGTCTATATATCTTGCATATATTGTTCATGTGGTGATTGTAGGATTCAAACCCAGAATTGCATTATTGAGATATTTATTTGGTAAGACGAACCCTAACCCTAATTTGCTGCAATTTGTGATCAATAGGCAAATTTTAGGTCAAATCAGGATAGGGACATTACAGTGCCTTTCTATGCCCAAAGAGACTACAAGAGAAATAGATGCCCTACTTGCCAATTATGAAATGAAAAAATGGAAAAGCAGAGGACAAAGGAAGCAATGGCAACAACAATGAATGTCGATCCTAATTTATCTGTAGGTTCTACCCCAAACATTCATCTGCTTTCCTCTACTGATGAGACTCCTAAGGATTCTACTTCTAATCGTCTACCTTCATCAACACCAAATTTCTTTATCCCGTACAATGTTCCAAGAGCACAACCTTCACTTGAAGGTACCACTTGGAATAAGAAAAAACACAATGAGGCTAGGATGGCAACAAAAATTTTGGTACTACAATAATTTTCCCTTCAATGTGGCAAACAACCCATATTGGGAAGATTTGGCGAATGCAGTGAAAGTTGTTGATAAAGGGTTACAACTCCAATAGCCAGGGATTTGATAGGGCCATTCCTAGAGGAAGGCGAAGCTGTAAAAAATACACAAATTTTGATTTATGACCAAAAGAAAGTATGGAGGAGAAAGAAGTGCAGCATCTTATCAAATGGATGGACAAATGAGCCAAGTAGGAGTCTCAACTTTTTAGTGGCTTGTAATGACAAATTGGTGTTCTTGAAGTCCATAGATGCCTCACACAAAGTCAAAAACGTTGAGACTTTGTGCAATATATTGGATAGGGTGATCCAAGAGCTTGGGGTTGAGAATATTGTCCAAATCATGGATAACACAGCAGCATATGTATCCACGAGGAGACTTATTATGGAGAGGAATTGTACTATTTTTTAGACTCCTTGTGTCGCACATTGCCTAGATTTGATGCTAGAGGACATTGGAAAGATTGGATCGATTAGAAGTGTGAGAAGATGCTAAACAAGTTACCAAATTTATCTACAAACATACTTGAGTCATTGCTTTGATGAGAAAGCACACAAATGGAAAGGAGCTTGTGTGACTGGGAGTGACCTAATTTGCTAGCCACTTCCTCACTTTAAAAAGCATTGTTGCCACCATTCTTTCTCACGTTGATGTCCATGTCCAATGCCTAGATGGAGTTTCTATATTCCAAAAAAACCAAAAAGGAGAAAGCTACAAAAACAATTTTTGATGACTTATTCATAAAAATTGCAAAGGAGTTAATAAAGGTAAGTAATGAATACAAACATAAACTTTATATGGAATTATCTATTTCTAGCTTCTTCTTTTTTGGTTAATTTTGTAATAATTTCAAATTTGTTTTCAATCTTTTTGGTGACAGAGCCTTTGGTCAAGGTTCTTCGTTTGGCGGATGGTGATGGCATTCTAATGGGTTACCTCTATGAGGCCATGGATAAGGAGAAAGAAGCCATTTTGCATTACTATGGTGTAAACAAAAGAAAATATGAAATCATTTGGCAAATCATTGATTGTAATTCGACAAACTAACTCCACTAGCCAATACATGTCATGGCATACTACCTAAACCCAAAGTTCTATTTTTTTATACATTTAAGGCTAATGAGAAGGCCATGGCAAGCATTGTCTCATGCATTCATAAGATAGTGCTAGAAATTGAGATGAGAAACAAATCTCTTGATGAGTTGGAAGTCTGCAAAAGAGTGAAGGGAGGCTTTTTTCTTCAACTCAAGCAATTCAAAGGAGGGAAAAGCAATAGCCAAGTAAAAAAGTAATCCTTTAAATTTTAGTTTAATACTAGAAGTAAAAACTAGAAACTTGAAATTTTGAACAAGCTCTAAATTTTTTACTTAATTCTTATAATTTTTTTAATTGTAATGTCCCCTTCTCGAGCATGATCTTTTGAGTTGACAGTTGGCCTATTCTGGAGACCCGTAGGCTACTCGGAAGGTGAAATTAGGGTTTCATATTTGGTGGTTGTTGTTGCTCATGAATGGTTGATTGAATTGCAGATTCTTTCTGGGTTTTCAGAGAGCTTCGCAGTGGTGTGTCTGGCTTTGCGTTCCGAGCACTTTCTGGAATTTACTATTTTTAGTAAATTATATTTTTGGCAGTTGACAGGTTGGTTCCAGTCCAGTGGGCTTCCCTCAGCTATCAGTTCAGTTGGAATTGTTCAATTTTGGCCTTGGGGTGCAGTTGGAGAGATAAGTTCATTTTATTCAATAATGTTATATTTTAATGTTATATTTCCCCCCTTGGCCTAGGCTTATAACTTAATGTTGTTTTAAAAAAGTGGTCCTCAAGGGTGGGCACCTCATTGAGGTAAATTTATATTTATTATGGTCAAAATTGATGCTTGAAGGTGGACGCCTATGTTATGAAGGGATAAATAAAGTCAAAAGTGAAAAGCTTAAAAGGGGCGCCATCTTTGGAGGGAAAAGGGGTTAATGCAAATTTGAAAATTAGGGTTTCTAGAAGCTTCTGGAGGGCCCTCTCAAAATTATAAAAGGAAGCCTTTGGTCCTCACTTGGATATCTTTTGTCTACAGGAATGTTATGCTGTCGGAATGGTACTGGGACTGCTTCGAGGAATGTATGCCTCCTAGCTTGGCATTGCTTCTTGCTTGAGATATAGCGACTAGTGATGAGGTAGTTGTAGTTTGAGTGGATTTCTAGTGAGATTTGGTATTGTAGTAGTTGTGTGGTTTTGTAGTTCAGTTTCATGCTTATTAGTGAAATTCTGGAATTGTCTTTTCATTATGGCTGATTGTTGTTTTTACTCATAAGTCAAAAAATACAAAAAGAATCATTCTGGGTATTGCTTAAATCTCTTTGTCTATGAGGGGCGACCCTTTCCACTAGTTTTCAGATTTTTTAATGAAGTCTTTCAATTTAGCAAGCAAAATCGCCCTACCTAGAGGGCCGTACCATTATGTCTTACCTTGAAATTTGTGCAAAAAAAAAGATGCAGCAGTTTGGGGTTATTTAATGGTTCTCACTTGGGCGCCTTCATGTTAGGGAGACATTGCATCTGATTTGAGGTCTGTAGGCTGAGTATAGAGTGAGTTGTGAGCATTTCAATAGGATCTAGTGTTGTTGGTTAAGTATTTTCAGTTCTGAGTCAGTTATATCAGTTTGCTTAATATCAGTCTTTTGAGTTGGGTTTGAGTGAGAAGTCATTGTGTGCATCATGGAGACATTATACTACATTACAGCAGTGATAGACTTTCTTATTCAATGATGTTGATAGGCATTCTCTAATTATTGTAAGCTGAACAATAGTACTGTCAGCAATCTTGCTTCTTCATCTTATACCTTATTGTAATACCCGCTGGATAAGTGGAAGAGGCTGGCTTGCCGCCTATCATACTTTGATTATTGCATTGTAATACTTAGCATCTCTGTCATATGGTAGCTCCAATTCCATCTCGGGTTGGAAAGCACATTCTTGACGTCGAGTTACTTCAGCATAATAGTTGGTAGGGATCCTCTAACCACATGCTCGTCGTTCTCCGACGCATTCTTGGTTAGAGTTTTTTGTATCAGCATTGCATTAAGACCCTCTGACCATATGCTCGTCGTCATCCGGCGCATTCTTGGTTAGAGTTCCTTTATCAGCATTGCATTGAGATCCTCTGACCATATGTTCACACCTTGCCCAACTCGGGATCCTGGTGTACATTCTTGGTTAGAGTTGAATTCCGCATCGTTTGGTTTAAGTGCTAACCCTAACGATTGTGTATTGCTCTGCTCGTTGTAATTGAAAAAATTGAAAAAAAATTGGTTCGGTTTATTTCAGTGGTATCAGAGCTACGCATCCTGCCATCCTGTGAAACAAACCTTCTATGAGTGACAGAGAACAGAGATACTTAGCAAGGGAATACAAGAAGGCTACCAGTCAGTTTCAGTGGCATCAGGCTCCGGAAGGTCAGACAGCTTCAAAGGTATTAAGAGCAAATTGGGAATCTTCTCCGAGAGAAGAAATGGGGGATAATGAGAGGACATCGGGTGGTAACAAAGATGATAGTGGGAAGGGAAGAGAAAGATCGTTAAGTCCGGGAAAGAGGTTCGAGAGGAAGATGGATGCCTTAATGGATATGGTATCTCTCATGATGGGGAAAGTGGGTCAGAACCCAACTCCACAGAACAATCCAAGACATAGGGGAGACCACAGTGCCACCAACCAGCATAATGGACATGGTGCTCAGCCTGCTTCAAATAGCACATACATTTCTTCCAGGCCATTCAAACCCACCTTCTTGGCACCAGTAAACTCTCAACCTGATCCAGAAGAAAATGCTTCATTTGTTGAACAGTTGAGACTCAGCCGTGCTGAGTATGATTCTCTCCCTGATGAAATTAAGATAGATATGTCTTACAATGATTTTATGGATCATAAAAGGAAGAATAGAGGACAAGGAAGACATTATGAACAAAGGAGAACAGCAGTACATGGGGATTTGCATCAAGCTATCAACAAGGTTACGCTTCCACATTTTGATGGGAGTGACAACA
Source organism: Sequoia sempervirens (assembly GCA_007258455.2). NCBI lineage: Eukaryota > Viridiplantae > Streptophyta > Pinopsida > Cupressales > Cupressaceae > Sequoia > Sequoia sempervirens. Next base: position 14,681 of record VDFB02045342.1, on the reverse strand, counting down.
GTTCAGCCAGAGCTTGGATACAGAAGTTAGACAACTATCTAGCTCTTAGACCCATGGCGGAAGAGGAGGCGATTAAGTTCGCTACGCTACACCTAGATGGGGTGGCGCACGAGTGGTGGTACCATGGCCTAGTCACTTTGGGTCATCGGTCTATCACTACCTATGATGAGTTCACCAATAGGCTCATAGAGAGATTTGAGAAAAAAGATCCTGAAGTGCATTTCAGAGAATTGGCACAGCTTAGGCAATATGGCACAATTGATGCCTACATAGCTGAGTTTCAGAGACTTTCAGTCATGGTCACAGGAATCACTGAGAGGCGTTTGGTGATCCTATTCAGTGAAGGATTGATGGAGCCACTCAAGGGTTGGATTAAAGCTTTTGATCCACCCTCCCTACAGGAGGCAATGAAGAAAGCAAGAAACATGGAGTGGGCTGCTCCTAAAGCAAATTTCAATCCAAGCCATCATTTCACAAAAGGATAGAGGGAAAAGACCTCATCATAAGGAGTTCAAACAGCATAAACCTCATGTCACAAGGTTGGATCCAGAGACACTTAACGAACTCAGAAGAAAGGGGTTATGTTTCCGGTGTAGAGAAAAATGGTCCCAAGATCATATTTGCCCAAAAGGAGTCAAATTTCATCAAATTGAATACTATTCAGCTGAAGAAAGTAATTCTGATTTTTCAGACCAGCAGTCTGATTTTGATGACAGCGAAGTGGAAAGAGCTCCAGAAGAGTCCGAAGATGAAAAGGGAAGTGGAGGTACTTTGGCTCAACTTTCGAGCTTTCAAAAGAATGAATCCTTCAAAGTTCGAGGGATGATTAAGGGGCAGCGAATAGTTGCTTTGATTGACACTGGAGCAACGCATAACTTCATTGATGAAGTTGTGGTGGCAAAGAAGGGGTTGCAAACAGAAGAGTTTGAAGGCTTCAAGGTTATGGTTGCTGATGGGTTTCACATCTCATGCACCAAGAAGATCTCAAACATGACTATGCAATTGGGAAACTATGAAGTCAAGGACGACTTCTATGTAGTCAACATTGGAGATACGGATGCCGTTCTAGGCATTCAATGGCTGCATTCACTTGGAGAGATCTCTCTAAATCTGCAAACCATGGAGCTCAAGTTTCAATCCGATGGGAAGAAGGTAGTGCTAAGAGGAATGTCCAATGGTGGTCCTCGGATTGTGTCATTCAAGAGAATGGCAAGGCTGATTCGTCATGATCAAGTTGAGTGGGCTGCAGAATGTATGATTCTTCCTGCTAGTCCGGTTGAAACAAAGAGAGACTATCCTCCTGATATTCAGTCTTTACTCACAAAGAAGAGCAAGGTGTTTGCTGATTTACCTCCTGGACCACCTCCTGAACGGGGTTCGGAGCATGTCATAGAGCTCAAGGAAGGAGCTAAACCAGTTATTACAACTCCATATCGGTACCCTAAGAAGCAGAAGGACGAGATTGAGAAAAACATTCAGGAACTCTTGGAGATGGGCTTCATTCGTCCAAGCAAGAGTCCCTTCGCTTCAGCAGTTGTTCTTGTGAGAAGAAGGATGGTACCATCCGCATGTGTGTGGACTATCGTGCTTTGAATCAAAGCACCATCAAAAATCAATACCCCATTCCGAGGATAGATGAGCTCATTGATGAGCTACATGGAGCCAAGTTCTTTTCAAAGATCGATTTGAGATCGGGCTACTACCAGATTCGGATGAGAGGATCTGATGTTGAGAAGACAGCATTTAGATGTCACTATGGCCACTTCGAGTTTCTAGTCATGCCATTTGGGTTGACTAATGCTCCTGCTACCTTCCAGTCTTGTATGAACAGAGTCTTTCAGAAGCAGTTGAGGAAGTTTGTATTGATATTTTTTGATGACATTCTGATCTTCAGCAAGACATGGGAAGAACATCTCAAGCACTTGGAGGAAGTGCTTAGCATCCTAGAATCAGAGAGTTTGTTTGCCAAAGAATCCAAATGTGAATTTGGAATGAAGGAGCTACTTTACCTTGGTCATATAATTAGTGCTGAAGGAGTGAAGGTTGATCCTGAAAAGATCAAAGCAATTGTTGATTGGCCACCTCCTGAGAATTTGACTCATTTGAAAGGATTCTTGGGTCTTTGTGGATTTTACAGAAGATTTGTGAAGGGCTACTCGCAGAATGCTGCTCCTCTTACTGACCTCACGAAAAAGGGGGCTTTTTGTTGGTCAGAAAGGGCCCAAACTACTTTTGATAAGTTTAAGAGGATCATGAGCTCTTGTCCGGTTTTAGCTATTCCAGATTTTTCCAAGCCTTTCGAGCTACAATGTGATGCATCCGGTGAAGGAGTTGGGGCTGTTTTGATGCAAGACAAACATCCCATTGTGTTTGAGAGCAGAAAATTAAGAGGTGTTGAAAGGACCTACTCCATCTACGACAAGGAAATGCTTGCCATTATGCATGCATTAGCTAAGTTCAGACAGTATTTGGTGGGGAGCAATTTTGTGGTCAAGACTGATCACAATAGTCTCAAGCACTTCATGCATCAGAAAGATTTGAACGAGAGGCAACAAAAGTGGGTGAGTAAGCTTCAAGCTTACGATTTTGACATTGAATATGTCAAAGGTAAAAACAATATTGTGGCCGATGCTCTATCTAGGAGACCTCATTTGAGCTTATTATGTGAGCTTACTGCTGATTGGAAGAACATGTTGCTTGCTGATTATGCCAAAAATCAGTTTGCAACCAGCATCATTGAGGGTACTTTTCATGACGAAAGGTACAAGGTGGTTGAAGGGCTGATACACTACAAGGGTAGAATCTTTTTGGTGGCTGATTCTAAGCTCAAAAAGAAGATTTTGTTGACATTTCATGACATTCCACTTGCTGGTCATCAAGGGTTCTTCAAGACATATAGGCAGATTCGGAAAAGATTTTCTTGGAAAGGGCTGAAAGGGGAAGTTCAACGCTACATTCAGGAGTGTCCCACTTGTCAAATGAACAAGAATGAGCATACTCTACCAGCTGGACTGCTGCAACCTCTTCCCATTCCCAATCAAAAATGGGAAAGCATATCAATGGACTTCATCACTGGGTTGCCTAAGGTCCAAGGCAAAGATTGCATCTATGTTGTTGTGGACAGATTAACAAAGTTTGCTCACTTCCTTGCCATCACTAGTTCATTTTCAGCAGCCCAAGTTGCAGATTTTTTTTTCATGAGGTGTTTCGATTGCATGGGTTGCCGAAAAACATTGTGAGTGATAGGGACAGCAAGTTCCTAAGCACTTTTTGGCAAGAGGTCTTCAGGATGAGTGGTACGGTGCTTACTCCAAGCACTAGTTATCACCCTCAAACCGATGGACAAACAGAGATAGTGAACAAGTGGTTGGAAGGTTATTTGAGAAACTATGTTTTGGAGCAGCAAAGAGCATGGGTGAAATGGCTTCACATAGGCGAGTATTGTTATAATTCTTCTTTTCACATGTCAATAAGGATGTCACCTTTCATGGCTCTTTACGGTTATGAGGCTCCTAGCTTTGCTGATTTGGTGTTTGGTGATAGCAAAGCCCCTCAAGCCAAGGATTTGTTGCAGAAGAGTCAAGATATCTTGAAATCATTGAAGAACAATCTTCAGATTGCACAGAATCACCAGAAGATGTACGCTGATCAGCGGCATGTTGAGCGCTCTTTTGAGGTTGGAGATATGGTTTATCTTGACTACAACCTCCTGAGACAATCTCTCAAGAAGAGTGGAGCTGAGAAGTTCAAACCTCGTTTCTATGGGCCGTTCAAGGTCATCAGAAAGGTGGGAGCAGTAGTTTATGAGTTGGAGCTACCTTCGAATAGTAGAGTACACAATGTCTTCCATGTGTCTCGCCTCAAGAAGGCACTTGGACACAATGTTGTTGCTTCATCACAGTTGCCACCTTTGGATCAAGAAGGACAATTAGTTTTGATTCCAGAAGAGATTCTTGATTCCAGAGAGCGTTCTTTGAGAAAAAGAACAATAAGAGAATACTTGGTGAAGTGGAAGAACTTGCCTATGGAGGATGCGACTTGGGAGAATGATGAGGTCTGCGACATCAGTTCTGCGGTTAACGGACAAACAATCTTGGGAGAAGCGGTGTAATGTCCCCTTCTCGAGCATGATCTTTTGAGTTGACCGTTGGCCTATTCTGGAGACCCGTAGGCTACTCGGAAGGTGAAATTAGAGTTTCATATTTGGTGGTTGTTGTTGCTCGTGAATGGTTGATTGAATTGCGGATTCTTTCTAGGTCTTCAGAGAGCTTCGCAGTGGTGTGTCTGGCTTTGCGTTCCGAGCACTTTCTGGAATTTACTATTTTTAGTAAATTCTATTTTTGACAGTTGACAGGTTGGTTCCAGTCCAGTGGGCTTCCCTCAGCTATCAGTTCAGTTGGAATTGTTCAATTTTGGCCTTGGGGTGCAGTTGGAGAGATAAGTTCATTTTATTCAATAATGTTATATTTCCCCCTTGGCCTAGGCTTATAACTTAATGTTGTTTTAAAAAGTGGCCCTCAAGGGTGGGCGCCTCATTGAGGTAAATTTATATTTATTATGGTCAAAATTGATGCTTGAGGGTGGACGCCTATGTTATGAAGGGATAAATAAAGTCAAAAGTGAAAAGATTAAAAGGGACGCCATCTTTGGAGGGAAAAGGGGTTAATGCAAATTTGAAAATTAGGGTTTCTAGAAGCTTCTGGAGGGCCCTCTCAAAATTATAAAAGGAAGCCTTTGGTCCTCACTTGGATATCTTTTGTCTACAGGAATGTTATGCTGCCGGAATGGTACTGGGACTGCTTCGAGGAATGTATGCCTCCTAGCTTGGCATTGCTTCTTGCTTGAGATATAGCGACTAGTGATGAGGTAGTTGTAGTTTGAGTGGATTTGTAGTGAGATTTGGTATTGTAGTAGTTGTGTGGTTTTGTAGTTCAGTTTCATGCTTATTAGTGAAATTCTGGAATTGTCTTTTCATTATGGCTGATTGTTGTTTTTACTCATAAGTCAAAAAATACAAAAAGAATCCTTCTAGGTATTGCTTAAATCTCTTTGTCTATGAGGGGCGACCCTTTCCACTAGTTTTCAGATTTTTTAATAGTCTTTGAATTTAGCAAGCAAAATCGCCCTACCTATAGGGCCGTACCATTCTGTCTTACCTTGAAATTTGTGCAAAAAAAAGATGCAGCAGTTTGGGGTTATTTAATGGTTCTCACTTGGGCGCCTTCATGTTAGGGAGACATTGCATCTGATTTGAGGTCTTAGGCTGAGTCTAGAGTGAGTTGTGAGCATTTCAATAGGATCCAGTGTTGCTGGTTAAGTATTTTCAGTTCTGGGTCAGTTATATCAGTTTGCTTAATATCAGTCTTTTGAGTTGGGTTTGAGTGAGAAGTCATTGTGTGCATCATGGAGACATTATACTACATTACAGCAGCGATAGACTTTCTTATTCAATGATGTTGATAGGCATTCTCTAATTATTGTAAGCTGAACAGTAGTACTGTTAGCAATCTTGCTTCTTCATCTTATACCTTATTGTAATACCCGCTGGATAAGTGGAAGAGGCTGGCTTGCCGCCTATCATACTTTGATTATTGCATTGTAATACTTAGCATCTCCGTCATATGGTAGCTCCAATTCCATCTCGGGTTGGAAAGCACATTCTTGACGTCGAGTTACTTTAGCATAATAGTTGGTAGGGATCCTCTGACCACATGCTCGTCGATCTCCGACGCATTCTTGGTTAGAGTTCTTTGTATCAGCATTGCATTAAGACCTTTGACCATATGCTCGTTGTCATCCGGCGTGTTGATGTGTTTTTCGTGACCGCACCAACGCAGAATAAAGTCGCCAACGGCTTCCCTATTCTCTCTTGATCAAAGTATTCAGCACGCTAAGATTGCAAGAAAGTTCGTGCGTTCAAGGTTCTTTCGGTCTGAGAATGACTCGATTGGCTGATGTGATTTCTTTATTTCAAAGGGACTTCTGCAATTTGTTGGCGGCGAGAAGAGGAGTTTCCACAATTAGGCGGTGCTCCGGTGAAACCTGAGTTTCCTATTCTAGCGAGAAATGCGGGTGAAATGGATTGCCGGGGTTTTAGAGAGTCTAAATCTGGACCGGTTTGGGAAACGGGCAGAAAGCGAAATCGGGCCCGGCTTCCACAAAAAACTAGTGCAATCTTGAGAGTAGTTCAAAGGAATTATTCCAGTCATAATTCAGCAGCGAAGACAGGTCTAGCGGCATACCAGGTGAATCACGAAGTTAGTCCGCCAATGTTCGATTGGTACACGAAGCGAACTCACCATCAGCGAGTCATGGATGATAAAGAGTTTAACCAAGTGGGGTACATTACGGCTAACATCTACTTGCATGGAATGAAACATTCTACTTTTAAAGCCACTACGAGATCAAAGGACGAAGAAACCCTTGCTAGCTACTCACAGCAAAGAGGCGAAATTCATCATCAATGAAAATTCTTTTTGTGGGGAGGTGTTCCTGCTTCTTACAAAGTTTTGGAAAACTTTCCTTCCTCTTCAACTACTTTCTATCAATCTATACTAAGCTACTTTAATTTATTCTCTCTATCCCACAACTTCTGCTCATTCTCTTTGTCTCATGAATGTACCAGTGGAACTCCCTTTATAGCTGGCCCTATTAGTCCAGCGGACCGGCTGGAATTACTGTCGGTTTGGGATGGCGGATGGGTGCCACCTGCTTATTTCGTAAAGATTCGCCCTAAAAACCGCCACCAAGAGGAGTGGGGTAATAAATGAGCCATAAATGTCCATCATCCAAAAGATTCTCGTCTGGAAACGCGTTCACACTGCTCTTGACCTTCTTGGACTTGATCAAATAAATTCAACTACAGGCACGTTCTCGATCTTCAAGGCGACAACTTCATTCTTCTGCTTGATGATGATTTTCATCACTTGGGTTTTCATCTTTTCTTTTATCCTGGACTTAGAAATATTTTCTTGTCATCTTTTTCTCTGAGTTGAGTGCATGTTTGAGTCTTCAAGGAGAAACTCCAACACTTAGCCATTTCTCCCAACATCTTCCTTCATGATTTTATCATTTCAATTCATCGTGCTCTGGCCCCCGGCGTGCATCCTGCAAAACCAATAAAAAAAAGAAGATCATCAGAACACTTTATAATATAAAATCACCTAACTTACCTGACTTTTCACGTTCTAACTTCCAAGCGTTCATCGTTTTTCTAGCCAACTTCGCGTTCAAATTCTTCATGCCTTAGCCAAATTTTCAACCTATCTTGAATTCTGCTTGGCGCACTTCACTCTAACATTTCATCTAACTCAGGCTCGAGAAAAAATCCTTTCATCAGGAATTTGATCAAAAATCATCTAGGCGATCACCTTCAAATTCATCAGCCACAACACTTTATCTCAACAACACAAAGCCTTAGAAAATTTCTTTGGGAAAACTCATCAATCCTGGTGTCCATCAAAAATATCCATCCTGAAGGCTTGGCGAAGCGCGGAAGACTTTAAAATCCATTCCTTGTTGAAGATCTTCAATACCCAGAAGAAAATTTTCTTCAGAACGCGTCGAATCCATGGGTACCCAACGAACGGGTTCATTTAATTTTTTTGAATTTTGAACCTTAGAAAAATCAATTTATTTCCATTTTTCACTTCAGGTGCATTTCCTTGCTCAACTTTGAATTTTTATTTTTTTTGACCCTGTGCAGCTAGCATCATCGGACTCCTCACCTGGCAATTTATTCATGTCTTAAGAAATTTCATCATCCTCCATGTCTAGGCGTAATTTCCTAAGGAAGAAAATACTTTGCCTTAGAAAATTTTCAAATCATTTAGCATTTTGAAAAATTTTCCTTAGGAAATTTTATTCATTTTCAATCCTTCCTGTGGTGAGAAATTTTTTTATTAATTCACTTGAAAAAAATTTTAATGCCTTGATCACACTTGTATGTCATGGAGAATATTTTTTTAAAACCAACGCCTAACACCATTCTCCATCCTTCGACGTTTTCAAAGCTCCTCACAAGTTAAAGCGCACTTGGAGGGATGTGCTTCAAATTTAGACACTCAAAATATTCTAAAACCCACTCTTCCAGCCTGGGGCGCATTTAATAGGTTGTGCTTCGACTTTTGACCATTTTTCAAACTCCCACAAGTCAAGGGCGCATTTGGGCCATCAAGCTTCAAATTCAAATGCCTTAGTGAGAATTTCTAACCTCCAATATCTTTGGGCACATTTTAGTCATGGAGCTTTCAATTCCAACACTTAGGCGAATTTCTCATGCACTTTCTCCACTAGGCGTATATCCACCCCAGAGGTTCCACTTCTGAACACTTGATAAAATTATGTTCTTTAAGCTCTTAGGCGCAAATCAATGGTCATGCTTTCACTTTGGACACTTAGAAACTTTTCAGCTCTTGACCTTCTTAGCTCTAACCTCAAGGGCGCATTTTCACATGTCTACTTCCAATTCCATCCTTAGAGACTTTTCCCTACACCTCCACAAACTCAGGCGCATATGATGTAGGCTACTTCCATCTTCAAATACTTAGCACAACTTCCATGTCTTTCCTCAAGATGTAAACAAGGGAGCATATTTCAAGTTTTGAACACTTAACCAACTTTCTCCTTCATCTCTAAGTGAAGGCGCATTTAGGAGGGTGAACACTTAATTTTCAGATACTTAGAAAATTTCCACTTTCATCCTCTCTCCAAGGGTGCATTTCACCATGGGAGCTTCCAATTTGTGGCACTTAGAAGATTTTCAACCAGCCTTCGGCTTTTAAAGGCGTTTTTCACTAGCTGGATTTGAAAATTCATCAATTTCAGTGAATTTTATGCTCTTTGCCTGATTTAGGGCAACTTGATCATGCTAACCCTAATTTGCTATTTTTAGAAAGTTTGTCAATTTTGCACTTCAAGCTAATTTCAAGTTCCCAAAAAGGTTGGATTTTGCTTTGTTTGGATCCTGGTGATATGATTGAGCTGCTGGTGCCCGGTACCCGTATGCCTTTGCTATTTTTAGCAACCTGCTAAAAATAGTAAATGTTAGTGTCTTGAATGCCGGAAATTATTGAGTAAATTGTGATTCTACATTTGCATGGGCAGCCGTGTTTTAGCCCTTGAATTTAGGAAACCCTAATTCCTTTGCACCGATACTAAAATAGCAAGTCAATACGATTTTTCCATCCTCGCAACCGTTTGGTCTAAAATTCATACATGGGATCTTTATTAAGCTGCTTATTTGTTCATCTTTTGCCCGGCGGCTTCTTGTGATCACGCTATTGCGGAATGTTTACGGAAGTGGTTTTACTATTTGCCAACAGCTGCGCGTTTGCGAGACCTCCACATTTCCAGATTGACTTGAAATTCGAGATATTGGCTGGCTCCCTCACCGCATTGACACCTTTGTTGTGCGGCACATCGCGGTGACTTTTCTATTTTACCTTTGTTTACTATGATAGTAGAATTTTCAGTTCCTGCTTCAAATTTTGCCAATGAGACTCCTTGAAAGGTCTGCGGGTAGCGATGGTTTACGGTTTTCAAAAATCCGACATTTTACCCTCTTTTGGGTCTCGGAAAATTTTGGAAACCTAATTCCTACATCTTACATGCTATCAAGCGATCTCCCGTTTGTTCTTGTTCGGTTACATTGTGATCAACTTCATTGATTACGAAGTCTTTGAAATTTCTGCGGGATACATCACGCTAAAAAATAGCAAGTTCTTCGAGAAGGGGTGATTATCTCTATTTGCATGTCACATCCAGAAGATTCGAAAAACCACAAAGAATATCAGGACATGCATGAAAACCACGACATCTCAAACCTAAAAGCCGCCTCGAAGGCTGAATTAAAGTCGTTATCTGGCTTTGCATGTTACACCATCAGCGGGTCGAAACCAGAGGAATCTCCAGACATGCGTTGAAAAACTCCTCATTTAAGCCCTGAAATCTGCTCTGAAAGCTGAACTGCTAAAAATAGCAAGTTGCCCGTTTTAGCTCAAATTTTGCATGCGAGTAACTTGACATGTTCTGAATGCAGTGTGACGATCGAAACTTCAAAACTGCTGAGAGAATGCCCTGAACTTCACACTTACTAAAAGTAGTAAGTAGTCGGAATCTGATGAAATTTCAATGGAAGCCTGCTGGAAGCACACTGACAATAGTGTTAGTCTTTATTTTCAATTTATTCACCTTACTTGACCTCAAATTGGCTGGAAAGATGGAAACCCTAATTTTTAGACTTACCCAAAATTTCATGTTAAGGTTCAACGGCGGGCACATCTCGGAAAGACAGACAGTAGAAAAGAGAGACAACGACAAAACGACCCAAAAGCAAAGCCAAAATTAGGGGGTCCCCATTTGCAATGGGGCGATGTGTGAAAAAGGTCACAACAGGTGGCTTGGAAAATAATAATTAAATTGTCTTTTACAATGCTCAAAAAAATAATATTATGACCAACTTAATTATTATTTATTAAAATAGTTATCTAATCCAGCCCATTAACCTACAAGAAATTAGAAAATAGGCTAAGGGACCATGATGAATACCTAGGGCCAAAAAGGGGACATGACAACTTATGCAACAATCAAAAGAAAGTGTAATTGCTGAAATATATTTTTATTGAATTGGTCTGCAACCATACTCCTCTACAAGTGAAAATGAAGGAGAATATATAGATAGAGCATCCTTAACAAATTATCTCAATTAGTGGGATTTACAACAATCTTATCCCAACAATTTCTCTTGTGGACAATATTCCTATCCCACCAATATCTCTTATAATCAATATCTCTTGTGGTTGTAACAATCCCAAGAAACTTGCTAAACATACGTATGATTTGGTTAACCAAACAAATATTTATCAAGTCTAAATAATATTTTCCATTTGGTATGGCTACAATATTCATCTCACCAAAATGAATATCTACCATATTATTTGGCAATATTACATTATTATTTTCACACTTAGATAATATTTAGTATGGTCGCAATAACCATACAACCATACCAGTATTTATTATAATATAGCATGTTATAAAAGCACCTTACTACTTGCAGCAAGCTACAAGTTACAATTACAAGCTGCAAGTTATAATTACAGTACCAAACAAAGCTCAAATTGAACCTCCTCCTTACTCTAAATGTTGGAACTTGTCTTATGATGTCCTTTGCTATAGCAACTAGAACAACACCGCTACAGGCAATGATTATTTACAGAAACACTTAGTAATTGCTATCACAGTTTTCAACTTCTTATTGATTTCTATCAAAAATTAAATCCAATCAATAATTCTTAGAAATATAACTATCATAGCATAACCTTTATGGCATACAAATGGAAGGAGGGAAGGTGAAATGACGTGAAAATATGGCAAAAGTATGCCATAATTGTGTTCACTTGAGGACTCGTCACGCCCTTTTCTCACTTTTCACTCAAGTCACTTTTTAAATCAATAGTGCTCCTTTTGACCTCCTCTACCCTTTTATTCACTTTTAAAAACACAGCTTTTGACTTGCTATGCACTTTTTGTTCAAAAAATTCACTTTAGTTGGACACCCAACAGAGAGGTGCACTTTTTGAGTCCTTTCGACCTTTTTAAACACTTAGACATACTTTTTGGGTCTTTTTGAACCTTTTGCTATTGACTGAGGCATTTTTTTCCTTTCCTTCCTTGTTTAATATTTGATCTTCACCTCGCTAGATGCACTAGAAAGCTCTTTCCCTTGGCCCTGCAAAGACATTGACTACAGTCGACAAAAAATAACATTCATGGCCATGGGAGACAAGGATTCAATTGTGGCTCACAAAAGAAGGAATGTCAAGGATTTGACTTGAAAGATGACTCGGTATGAGAAATTCTGTATGGTTACAACACAGTGTAATTATCTTTAATCACAAAAAATAGTTCTTGAGTAACTATGTATGGTATCACTATAATCTATTTTTGGCTACTGCCCTCTATGTCATAGGTGGGCTAAGACTAGTCCTTGAGAGCAGCTATGACTAGAAATGAAAATTATTAATGTCAACAAACTACACAAACAAATATAGAGAATCTAATAGCATACCTCTGAAGTGGTCCAAGCACGAGGTCCAGCAAATGTCAAAAACTTTTTGTTTGTCTTCTCATTACGAAGAGCTGTGAATGTCATTCTAGCTATATCCTACCAATCAAGAGTTAAATCAACTTTTGAAATAATCTCACCTACTAAACTATAATGCAACAACGAGAGGATAATCAAGAGCTAATGTTGCTAAAAATTGGCACCTGAGTATCCATGTAAGCTATGCGGGTAGGTGCATCAGTTCCCCAGACTGCCTTATCCTCTAAAATGGGCACTGCATATTGCCCAATCAAACCCTGGACAATTGAAGTTTTTGGATCAGGAGAAATAAATCATATTTACAAAGGAAAATCAAAAGTTAATCTAAATAAATGTACAAAGTAAATTGGCAATTTCAAACAAGCCTACAATTATTCAGGTGGACTCTTCTATTGGGAATTTAAATAGTATATCAACGCAGTTACTATGATCTTTGGGTCAAATCCTCAGAAATGAAAGCTTCTTTTTTTTAAATTTACAAAATACAAAACAGAATTTGGTGCAACCAAAGACAAACAGAAAATTCATTATTGCACTCTTTCAAAATTTAAAAACCACAGACTGTAGGGACAAACAACTCAATCCCATTCAAAGAGAAGGAATGCAATTATTCTTATCCTTTTTAACTTCTTTCCCTGGTAAAACATACATTGTCAATTACATAAATCTAAAAGTGTATAAGGTATTTTCTCATCTAAGACAAGTTCTGTATATTTTTCTAATGCTCTTTATCTTCTACTGTATATATTTATCTTTATTAATTATTAAATGCATAAATAAATCAGGCATTCATGATTGGCAAGTTCCCATAAGTTGATATAAGAGAAACCCCTCTAATCCTATAATGTTTGAGTTGTTCAAACTTCAGATGCTGCATCAGACAAAATTTTCTCTTTTCAATTTCTAGGTCAAGGTGTATCAGCATCAAAAAACGATTCAATAATTGTTACAACTAAACTTCTCTAATGGTTACAAAATTGTACTCGATAATGATTTGTGCTTGGTTGTTCTTGGAGTAATGAACAAAGGTGTATACAAGATTGATACAAAAAATACTAATGATTATGATTGTGGAATAGTAGTTAACCACTGATTTATGGCCTTGCAAACTATGACCATTGTTGGGTGAAAATTATGTAATCAGCTTTTTCAATAGATTACACAACTAGGACTTCAGCCACAACTATGTGAGATTCAATCTCTCCTCTCAGCAAGGGGAGGCGCCCTTCTTACAAATAGAAACCAGCTAGAGTATTTACAAAATATTTACAGTATTTACGAAGTGGGGGGTGCATGTCGCATTCATCATTCTCTCTTTTTTCAAAGAAGATGTGTATAATGCTTCACAGCTGAAAACGTTCTTAATTCAAAGTACTAGAAACCTACCAAAAGCAGTACAACTGATTCCCTATCTTGGCAAAGCACAGCTTAGAGGTATCAAATAAGATTATAACAAAAGAAAAATGGAAACAAGTAAGGCTCACGAAGGCACAAAGTCGTTTCGTAGTCTTTTCAACTGCAGATCTGTGAGAACAATATAGTTTGTCGCATTAGAAGCACAAAGTCTTCTTAGATGCAGCAATTCATTCAAACAGCATGAGAGATTACAAGCTCAAAGTCTTGTAGATCTTTCAACCAAAACATTAAAACATAAACACAAATTCAAGTTAGAAATGTGACACAAAGTCCACAAGAATCACTTGAAGTCCTTCAAATTTCATAAACTAATCACCACCAATCTCAATCAAATTCAAGAGACAATCGATCCAACGCAAAGTCTGGTATGCAATTTCTTCCTTTATTGATCAAATTTAGATTCACAAAACATGAACACAAAGTTTCACAATTTGTTGCAAATTGAGCAGCACTTCATTGCAAAAACTAAAAGCCCTTGTTACAATAGAAATCCCTCATATTTATAAAAGAGAGGGAAGAGTAAATCTAGGAAAGTTAGGTGAGCTAATTTAGGAAAATCTCACCTAACTTTGATGTGGTGAGCCTAGCCTAAGTTGACTAAAAAAAAACTCTTCTTTGTTCCCTTGAAATTTTGTCAAACAATTTGAATGCAAACTTTAAGCTTGCTGCTCTGAGTTATCAGTCTGATCTAGTTGCTTGGAAATGACTTCAAAAGTGCTGCAATTGGTGCTTAACGTGCTACTAGTGATGCATGATTGATTTACAAAGCAAGAGAGTGGTAAACTGACTGTTCTTGACCCCTTCTCATACATAGCAATGATTGAAATTGATAAATACAACTAGTAGTCATAATGTCAAACACTTTGTATGCATTCTATGGCAGCAAGTATGCAACTACAGCGTATAGCATTAATACAAATACTTGTCAAACAAGCTGATCATAAACTAAGAACACCTATAGTCATAGTCATTATGACAAATAATTGGCAAGCATTCAAATATATTATCCAAATGAACATCATAATCATGAATAACCCTCAAATGATGATATCTGATTTGAAATGCAATCTCTTCTACAATGAAAATGAGAGAAGATGCCAAGACTCTTGGCTTACATTCATATGAATAATGCTCAAATCTGATACAACTTTCACCTACA
>VDFB02045341.1:0-26358 GCA_007258455.2 Sequoia sempervirens | reverse complement strand
TGCCTACCACTTTCAAACACAATCATACAATATGGAAGACATGTTAATTTTAAGTGCACCGAAAAAAGAAATGTGTTGTAATCTAAAAATAACAAGCACAATGTTTATAATTGAGTCTTTGACACTCGAACCTGCAAAATGACACATTAGGAGTCTTTAGAAAAATTATTGGGCCCATGAAATGTAATCGCCACACATTGCAAACCAAGATTAGTAACAAAAAAAACCTATGCTAGAAAAGAAAACCAGAATGCCAAACAAAAAAGAACAAAAAATAGAAACCAAAATGCAAAACAAAAAATAATAGAAAACAGAAAAACCTTAATGCAAAAGGAAGAAAAAGTTAATGGGAAAATGCGTCGCAGCAGAGCGAATGTGTCTCAGTCTGACAGGCAGATACGACTTATTTATTTCAAATGCGGCGTTACGTACTACAATTGCAACACCTCAGAGCAATTGCATCGTTTTATCATTTGAATGCATTGTGACGCATCAGATGCGGTGCAATAAAATTCAAATGCAGCTTTTTGTACCTGTACCTATAAAAATGACAGAAAACCAAAAAAATTTATAAGGAACAAAGAAAATAAAGCAGTTGAGTTCACCAATGTATCAATGGTGTTAATTTCCTAAGGTTAGATTATCAAATAATTAAGCATACAAACCCAAAGAAGCTATCAAGTACAATGAAAACTAAAACAAGATTGATTATACGTGTCACTTGTTGAAGCTTCCATGATTCACCTTCATAGCACCTTCTAACTAGCTGATTGTTGCCTTCAGATTGAGTGTGTGAGAAAATTGATACCAAAGACTATGACAAAGTCCTAAACAAGCTTTGAAGGATTTTAAATATAATCTCTATGCCTATGAGAAAATGATTATAATGCCTAAGACAAATGTGCTAAAATCATAAAACCAAATGCAAGTATATGCATGTATGTCTGTGTGTGTCTAGTCGAAAAGATGAGCAAAATTGGCATTTTATAGAAAATGCAATTTTGAACGGACAAACGAGATTGAGGTTTGACAAAATCCTAAAATCAGAGGATGAGATTTCATGTAACAATCCCTAATCAAGGTTAGGGAAAAATCATTAAATGAGTGGTTAAGATGTCATTTGAGAAAATCAAATCGACGGTTGAGAATAAATGTGACAATTAGTCAAAAAGATAAAGATCTTTGAAAATCAAGAAGATAAAGACTACTTGATTTATGAGATTCAAAAAATCAAGAAGATAAGAGTTGGACAAAAAAACAGATTTGGAAAATCAAGAATTTTCTCAATTACTTGATTTTTGGAAGAAGATTACCATTTTGAATTAAATAAATTCAAAATATGGATTTTGTGTGATAATAAATATTCGATTTTTAGATTATTTACCAAAATGAATTGATAGTGAAGAATGTGAAATCATTTTAAATGATTAATTTATTTAAAATGAGAGAAATATTAAATTTAACAATTAAAGATAATTATTTAATTTATGAGATAATGACCGATAATTAAATAAATTAAAAAAAAAAAATTAATTATGATAATTAGTGACATATTAAATAAATAAATAAAATTAATTTATTTAATAATCGAGAAGACATAAATGAATGAAGGTAATTAAATAAATTAAGAAATTTATTTAATTGTGGGAAGATTTAGACAATTAAAGACGTATTAAAGAAATAAATATAATTTATTTATTTAATAATCATGAAGAATAAAAGAGATATGAATTAATTAAATAATAATCAATTATTTAATTAACAGTGGAAAGTTGACGAAGGACATAATTAAATGTCATAATTATGGTAGGACGAAAGTGGTAAAAATAAAGCTTGTAGGCCTAGGTCATTTTTACATGTCTACACTCCCTTTATCAACTTTCTTGATGGGTTTCCCTAATGGTCCCTCAACAGGTCCATAAATTCTACACATATGAAGTGTAGTAAGTATTTTCACATATAATGAGGCAAACATCAGTTAAATCCTACAGAAATGGGTGTTAGATCCATTTAAAAGATCATAAAATTCATTTTTGTTCAACATTTGGAGCTCATTTGGACCATAAACATAGATGTGGGTTTAGGGGTGCAGGTTTCCCCTAGGTTGGAAGCCATCAAGAGAAATGCAAAGTAGGATGATGTAGAGGCCATGGAGACCCGCATGCAACCACCTGCAACAAAAGTTTTGCATTGTGATCTTAGCAGTCAAAGTTCTTATGAGGGGATTTGGCACATGTGGAAATTAGTTGCAAGGCACTTGAAGTTTCTTGGTTTGGCTTTAATGTATTTTTGGGTTCGAGGCATGTGAGTGCAGGAGGATTGGAGGACATTCAGAGCCTTCACTGTTAAGTAACATAATTTGGGGAACAACGATCCACATGCAGAAGTCCACACTATGGGACTCATGGGAGCCTCAGACGTTAAGCATGATGCTCTGAAGTTTGACTATTTAGGGGAGTGTGGAAGGGAGCTACCAAGTTGCTAGCATAGGCTTGCAGTGTTGGAGGGATGGCAGGCTGAAAATGGAGGTTTGCATGAGTGGACCCGCAGTAAACTCGCGAACCTTGTGTGTGTTTTAGCAACTTTCAATTTTGGTGAGGGAAAAGTCCACTATGGAACCTGCCATGCAGAAGGACGCAGGTGCAAAGACATTAGAAGATGACAGTAGGGAAACCGCCACCCACATGAACTAACCCGCAAACCATTTTTGAATTAGTCATTTTGGGGAAAACTTAGAATAGCAATGGAGGACTCGAACTCCACACGACAAGAAGATGAGATGACATTGTTGTAGACACATAAAAATGACCTAGGCCTACAAGCTCTATTTTTACCACTTTCGTCCTAGCATAATTATGACATTTAATTATGTCCTTGGTCCACATTTGACTATTAATTAAATAATTCATAATTGTTTAAATAATTCATGTCTCTTTTATTCTTCACGATTATTAAATAAATAAAGTCTATTTATTTATTAAATATGTCATTTATTGTCTAAGTCTTCCTTTAATTAAATAAATTTCTTAATTTATTTAATTTCCTTAATTCATTAATCCTTCCTGATTATTGAATAAATGAATTTCATTTATTTATTTAATATGTCACTAATCCTCATAATTAAATGAATTTATTAATTTATTTAATTATTAGTCTTATCTGCTAAATTAAATAATTATCTTTAATTATTTAATTTCCAAAATTAATATTCCTCTCATTTTAAATAAATGAAATTATTTAAAATGTCATCATATTCTTAACTGCCAGTCCATTTTAGTAAATAATCTGAAAAAGATTATTTAATGTCTCACAAAATCCATATTTTGAGTTGATTTAATTCAAAATGGTAGCTTTCTTCTAAAAGTCAAATAAAGCAAGCAAGTTCTTGATTTTATCAAATTTTCTTTTAAAGTCCATCTTTTATCTGATTTTTCAAATCTCACAAAGCAGGCTATCTTTATCTTCTCAATTTTGAAAATCTTTATTTTCAAAATTAATTATCTCCTATTTTCTCCACCACTGATTTGATTTTATCAAATGACATCTTGACCACTCGTATAAGGATTTTACCCTAACCCTAATTAGGGTTATCAAATGAAATCTTGACCTTTGATTTTAGGTTTTTGTTAAGAGTTGATCTTGTCCATCCATTCAAAATTGTGTTTTCAATAAAATGTCAATTTTGCTCACAATTTTGGGACCACTTCATGAATATAGGCATTATAGTCATTTATCATTGGATCATAGTCATTTGTCATATTCATAGGCATAGTCATCAAATCCTTCAAATCTTGTTTAGGACAATGTCATAGTCATAATGCTCATACACTCAATCTGAGGGCAACACAATCAACAAGTTAGAAGGTGTAATGGAGGTCAGCCATGGAAATTGAAGACATTGGGTGAGATTGCTTTGTTTATGGTGTTTTCATTTATATTTCCTTTGCACTTCATTATTGTCTTTGGGTTTATGCTTTCAATTCATTGCCAATTTAACCTGAAATTTACCCATTGATACAACCACCATCAACAAATGACATTCGAGTAACTATAGGCCACGTGCAATAACCCGCAAGCTCTTTGGACTTGGAAAAAGTTTTGAGCACTCAACAAAAAAGGATATGGTGGGACTTACAATGCGAAAGGAAGTCGGGTTTTGAATAACGAAGGAGAGAAGGTTACAGTCCACAAGTGGATATCTGCATGGCCACTCCCACATGGGGCAAAGAATTAACCATTTTTTGAGGGTTTCCTTAGTTTGATCAGAACAATGATGACAAGGGTGTGGGCCGCAAAGGTTATTATGCCACACAAAGAATGGCGAAGAGATTATTTGGTTTTGAATTAACATAGAAGTGCAATTTCTACTGATTTTAGTATTTTTCAGATGGAAGAATTGGGGGATTTGTATGGGGCTGAGGGTTGGGAAGGTCATTGGGAAATCTAGGGTTATAATTCTTAAGGTTTTCCAATTCTAATTAGCTCAACACTAACTACAAAAGAAAGTTTTGAAATTTAAATCGACGACTAACCTAGAGAGGGTGCAGAAATTCGATGAAGACTTAGGTTTCGATCTAATGTGACCCCATATGGGTGTGGGCTGGTGTTTTCTTTTTTCCTTTCTCAAAATTTTGAAATGCACTAGTGAAAATGGTAGGTGTGAGCACTTATTTATAGGCACAAATTCATTTATGGCCTGCAATTAATGTTGGGTACGAAGGTAGGCAAGGTAGTTGGAGCTACAGAGACCCGATGTGGCACAACTGTCAGATGGCAGGGAGAGATACAGGTCATATAGTGTGAAAGGCCCCTGAGACTTTGTCACTAGCTAGCAGCTAGGACATAACGGTGACCCACAATAGGAAACCCACAAATACGGGTTTGTTGGGCTCCACGGATGTCAGGGAGAAGGACTCAGGGAAGTCCACAAGAAAATCCCTGCAAAAGCCAAAGACTTAAGAAATTTTGAGGTGATGAATTTGGTCAGAGGGAAATTAGTGATTTTAAGGCATGTGGCCAACTTAGGCTCAAGGATAGGGGCACACAAAGCAAGGCGAGAGCAGGAACGATCCATCAGGAGCAACAACGACCTGTTGGGAGAAAAAGAAAAGGGGGCCCCTACCTGCAGTGGGGTGTGTGTGCAAAATATTTACAACAAATGGCAACTTGTTGGGGAAATTCTCTAGAGCATTTTGATAACAAACTAGAATCACGAACCCAAAATCTATGGTTCCAACCTTCACACTAGGGAAAACAAACTAGACACTTGACCAAAGGATCAAAACCACTTGTCAACCCAACCTTCAATATGCTGAGAATCCAAGTGTGTGCAAATGCATTAATTCCCATCCTTAAGTTTCTATAGGGACCTAAGCTCCGTCAAGTCAATCTACATAGGTTATTATAAATCCAAAAGAATCCTAGACATTGCCTTGCTACCAGTCAGGCATCCATAGCCCTGATGAGGTTGTCGTGATTCTCCTGAACATTTCTCTACTATCAGCTAGGTGTCCATAGCCCCGATAGAGTTATTCATATTCTCCTAAAAGTTGAATTTCTTTCTTTCGATTTTCAATGCTTTCTTTTCTTTTCTTTTGTTCATTTATTTTTATTTTTCTTTTCCTTCTTTTGTTTCAACCCGCAAGTAGTGAAACTCACACTCAGGGTTGAGAATCATAGTGGTGTTGAAGTAAATTTTTAGATTTTTCACTTAACTGGACTTCACAAAGGACCTGTAGTGACCTCAAGATTCTTAAGATGTGTAAGAGATATAAGATTTTAAAATACATTAGAATCATACCAACCAATGACTTATCCCATTCAAACCAAACATCCAGGTCACTTGACACTAGCATAATACCTTCACTGTCCACTTTGAAAACTTGATTATATTTTCTCAAAGGAATGCTTAGAACAACCCCAGACAATAAGAAATGGTTGTGTGCATAAAGATACTCGACTAAAAGTAGAGGGATCCCGAGCAAAGTAGCAAAATTAGAAGAAAATAGAAAGTAGATAGCAAGGCAATGAAAAGCAAACAAAAAGAAAACACCTAAACTAACCAAAGTGGGAAAGAAGAAGGAAATGGCAAGGAGACTACTCTAAAGAAAACTAACCTATGACAAACCATCAAACCCTATGAAAGTAGGAAAGCGAGGTATGTACATGAAACCTATACTACTAAAAAATGAGCTATATACAAAGACATTTACAAAGGACCATGTTCAGGCAGGGAAAACCAAAATTTATGCCCATTGGATTTCACAATGCATGTACAAGCAAAAGGGAAATCATTACAGTTCTAATCCATGCAAACTCATCCTTATATTCATAAAAAGGAAGTTCAATGTTGCAATATTCATATTCAATAACACATACAGGAAGAATTAGTAGTTGAGATGATTCATCAAACCCATGGCCAATCCATAAACAAGTTTTTCTCCCTTCATTCCCATAATAAAAATGATAAACATAGCTGTGAGTATTTATAGGAGCAAGGAAATACAGAACCTGGATGTTGCCATGTGAAGGTGGCAATGTTTGACAGTCAAGAGTGAGCACTGCATCATTGGTCATTGCGTTGGAAACCTTGGGTGAATGCAGTGGATGGCACAACATCTCTTTTGTGTTACAAGTCTATAGGGTCACCATCAAATTGATTAGGGAATACACATTGTGAAGAAAAAATTTCAAATGCAAGGAACCTTGTGCTTGATTCTGAAATTCTATAAGGCTAAGAAAGCGATTCATCCAATCCTCCTTCCAAGTTACTACTGGGGCTTGTAGCCTCCATTGGCTATTCTTTGAGGAGATACACTTCATCTCATTGATCCTACGTAGTGCATGGATCCACTTGATTATTGTCTTGAAAAGGAAACATACTATCCCCTCTTGTTTCCCTTGTGCTAATGTCAATTTGTTTATATTTCATGTCATAAAAGCATGACATGGATGAATCTTTCTTGTTGTAGTTCTTGGCAAGTGTAGGAGGATCAATCATAAACAAGGAGGAAAGACCCCCAGTGGTAGCCTATAGTTAGCAGGGAATATCATCTTTATGGGTAGCCACCAAGACATCCTTGCCTTGGTCTTCTTCTCTTTGCAGTTTGTGTGGATCATTAGGATGTTTACTTGTTTCCTCTTGTTCACTATCACTATAGATAGAAGTGGAGTCCCTTTCCCAATTTGGGAGTTCTAATTTTTTTCCATCCAGAGGCTCGGGTGATATGTCCTGATCAAAAACATCCTCTAAAATGTACTCTCCCTCCATGTCACTATACCTCTGTGACACAATTCCAAGTGGGAAGAAATTAGCAAGGGGATCTATGTATGATGAGTGATTTCCCTTTGAAAGTATATCATCCATCATGTATAAATGCTCTACAAGAGGGGAAAACTCTTGATGTTAGATGAAAAACTCTCCCATTTGATCCACTTCATTATTTGGGTGTGTGGTACTATATCGTTCTTCCTCAGTCACTATCCCAACACCCTCTTGAGGGCTATCTTTAACTAAGTTATCATTGGGTTCATGTTCTTGGACTTCTCGCCTAGTCGTCAAATGTTGTACACTTGGTTTCCCCACTTTTTCTTTAACTTGCTTGATGGCCTCTTGACATAACTCACATGTTAAGTTTGAATGCACCAAATCATGAAGCCTACACCAACCCGCAACAATAATACTTCCAATTCCACTTGGTATCTTAGCTTCGACCAAACCCTTATGAGTCTTGACATGAGTTCATTATATCTTTCCACCATTGGATCTTCATCAGTACTTAGGAACGAAGTTTGATAGTGGACTACCTCAGCTTGTAGTTGTTCCCACTCTAAATCTTCTTGTTTAGATGTCTAATCACTTTCATTCATGAAGGAAAGGTCCTCTAATCTTATTTCACTTATGCTTTCATCATCATTCTTTGCTGCCCCAAGGCTTTCAACCTCTTTTTCTTTTTGATCTTTGGCATTTGTGTTGGTTGTCCCATCATATACTATTACAAATTTTGTTGATTCATCTCCTACGTATGCCCTTTCAACTACTAGTTGTTCTTCTCCCTAAGTAGGGAATTTCTCTTCATCCCTAGAGAAAAGATCTTCTAATCCCTTTCCAACTAAACTTTCATCAAGGCTCCTTGCTGTCCCAAGGAGTTCAAATCTTTCCTTTTGAATTTTAAGATCTGTGTTAGCTGTCCCAACACTTTCTTGTGTGGAATTTCTTGGTTCAACTTTAGTGTGCTATCTTCTAAATGTTAACTACCCTCCAGCCTCAATGGATGACTCCTCCTCCTTGAGAGTTGGCTGTTCTAACTTGTCCAAACAACCCTTAGCTTGGGAAATGATGTTTGCACATGAAGGGAAAGTGAATTCTGAATGTAGTGTATTATGGACCCTACACTAGCCATTCATCAACACTTCTAGTCTTAGCTCATCCTTGTTGCTCAAGTGTTCTTGAATCAGCTCATTGAAGGCTTTGGCTTCCATGTTAATCAATTCTTCTTCCGAGTCTATAGGAGCTAAGGGTTGATATATTTCCCAAAAGGGGATTTCTCGTTGCAAAGCTCTTTCAATTCTTCCCAAGAATGCTAGACAATCAAATTCGTTGTGCCTATGAGTGCCATGGATTCTGCATTTGATTTCCAATACAAATTGTTGTAATGGCATGCTCAATATCCTATTTAAATCTTCTTGAAGCTAAATGATGTTGATTCAAAATTACTGCTCCATCTCAGCTTAGGTCTTGTTTTCCTTTGAATTTTATGATTTTAAATTTCCAGCATATGATGAGATCTTCTTTATCTCATATTTTTACTTGAAAGTGATTTTCAACTTCCAGCTTTGTAGCCTTGTGCACAACCATGCTCTCCCTCTAGCGCCAGTTCAGTTGATGGGTATTTTTGCACCTTCTCAACATAGGCAACACACAAGTGAACTACCTCTCTTGAAAGATAAATCCTATAAACAAGTTACAAAAATATCCCAAGGTCTCTTAGGTGTCAGGTCATGAAAATTTTTGGAATAGTTCGATTGGTTGATGTGAATTGCTCGTAATCATAGGGTGGCCTTTATGGTTTACAAAGCATGGGAAGTTGA
This sequence comes from Sequoia sempervirens, assembly GCA_007258455.2. Lineage (NCBI taxonomy): Eukaryota > Viridiplantae > Streptophyta > Pinopsida > Cupressales > Cupressaceae > Sequoia > Sequoia sempervirens. Next base: position 17,268 of record VDFB02045341.1, on the reverse strand, counting down.
GTCTACAAATAGAGTTTCAAGGGTGTTGGAAGTGAATGAACTGTGGCTTCCTAATAAGAATAGCAAGTTGAAACTCACCATTTTCATTAGATTTAGCATTGTTGTGATGCTTGGAAACCTACTCTAATAGGGATCTAAAAGAAATAGAAAAAGAGGAAAGGGTTGAGAGAGTTATTCTAAATCTAAGCTATAAATGAATAGTAATCATTGAAGATGCTATAGTAGAAAAACTTCCACAAACTAGGTTTTACTTGACCAAGATAGCCTACAGCTACACAAAATTAGTGCAATCTTCTAAGGTTTGCTGGTTTTCAGATTGTGCATTCACTTCATGAACATACAATTGAACTAAGTTGCAAAAATTAAATAAATGAGCCTAGGCTAACTTTACACAACAATTTGTAATCAATAAGTTCCAAAAGTATGGGCTAGAAGTCCATCAAATACTATAACAACAATCGTCATTAGAGCCATTCAAGAAACTATCTTTAAAGTTAACATGGAGGTTGAATCATGCATGCATAATGAGAAATTGCAAAGAAAACATCCAAAATGTTGCAATGCTTCCTTCTATTGCTGCAAAATGCCTCTTACAACGATTCACCACCACCTTACAAATGAGGGGGAAGCCCCTATTTATAGTTTTTCAAAAGGAGAATGAATGGCTAGGATTCATTTACATTGTGTGGCTCAGATTCAATACAAGGTAGGGTTTCACCTACCCCAATATTTCATCATTTAAAATAGGCTACTTTGTCTTCTTCTCTATTTTCTATTGTAGCCTATTTTTTCTTATGGCTGTTGTAGCTGTGTTTTCCTCTGGCTGCTTTCTTTGAACTGCTAAAATTTTCCCTTTGTCTAAGGTGTTTGCAACATTTCTTTATTGAATCTTGTTGTAGATTTATGTTACTAAGAAGTAGATATGCTGCTCTTGATCCTAGTGGAAACCCTTAACAATCATTATCACTAGGTGAGGGATAACACAACTTCCTCTTGTTTCATATTTTGATAGACAGTTATCTAATTCTTCAGCACTAACCTCTTTGGCATGCATTCATATGTTGGTCAGTCCTTCTAGTGCCAATTCTGTTGATGGGTGTTAGGAGGAGAGGTGAGCATAAAATGAATGATGATCAGAGCAATGTGTTCTTTCCTCATTCAACCCTCCTAGTGCTAGTCCTCAAGTATATTTGATTTGAACTTCTCCCTTTAGATATGGCTCCCAATACACCCTGTGCGAAAGCACTCTTCTCATTGTAGCTTCATCCTCTTGAAGAGCTCCTTCATTATTAGTTGAAATTTCTATCCTTAATGCAATATTTCATGTGGGTCCTTCATGGACACCCTCCCCTTATCAACTTTCTCAATGGGTTTCCCTGATGGTCCCTCAGTAGGTCCATAAATTCTACACATATAGAGTGCAATAAGTATTTTCGCATATAATGAGGAAAACATCAACTAAATCTTGTAGAAACGGGCATTAGATCCAATTAAAAGATCATAAAATTCATCATTGTTCAACATTTGGAGCTCATTTGGACCATAAACATAAATGCAGGTTCATGGGTGTGGGTTTCCCCTAGGCCAGAAGCCATCAAGAGGAATGTAAAGCAGGATGACGTCAAGGCCATAGAGATCGACAGGAAGCCACCCATAACAAACGTTTCACATGGTGATCTTGATAGTCAAAGTTCTTCTGAGGCTTCATAGGTTTGCATTGTTGGAGGGACAACTGCCCACAAGTGGCTGTTCGCATGAATGGACCCGCTGTGAGCTCGCGAACCTTGCATGTTTGTTAGCAACTTTCAAGTTTTGGAAAGGGAAAAGTCCTCTGCAAAACCCACCATGTTGAAGGATACAGGTACAAAGATGTTAGAAAATAGCAATAGGGAAACTGTTATTGGCATGCATCCACTCACACGAACTGACTTGCAAACCATTTTTGACTTAATCATTTTGGGGAAAACTTAGAGTAGTGATGGAGGACTCAGACTCCACACAACAGGTAGACGGGATGGCACCTCTATCAACAAACTACATTTGGGTAACGAAAAGTCACACACAATGGATCGTAAGTAACGACCCACAAGCTCTTTGGATTTGGAAAAGTTTTGAGTGCTCAACATCAAAGGAGATGGTGGGACCCGCGACGTGGAAGGTGGCTAGGTTTTAACTAACAATGGAGAGAAGGTGGTAGCCCGCAAGCAAACATCCGCATGGCCACTCCTGCATGGGGTGAAGACTTAACCATTTTTTGAGGGTTTCCTTAGTTTGACAGAGATGGCAGTGACTAGGGTGTGGGCTACAAAGGTGATTATCTCGCACAAAGAATGATGAAGAGATTATTTGGTTCTCAATGAATGTAGAAGCATGATTTCTATTGATTTTGGTATTTTTTTATGGAAGAACCAGGGGATTTGTACGGGGCCGAGGGCTGGGAAGATCATCGAGCAATCTAGGGTTGTAATTCTTAAGGTTTTCTAATTCTAATTAGCTCAACCTTAACTGCAAAAGAAAGTTTTGAAATTTAAATCTATGGCTAACCTGGAGAGGGCACAAAAATTCAATGAAGACCCAGGTTTCGATCTGATGTGAGCTTATGTGGGCGTGGGCTCAATGTTCTTCATTTTCCTTTCTTAAAATTTTGAAATGCACTAGTGAAAATGGCAAGTGCTTGCACCTATTTATAGGCATAAATGCATTTATAGACCATAATTAATGTTGGGTATGGAGGTATGCAGGGTAGGTGGAGTTGTAGAGACCCGATGTGGCACAACCGTTGGATGACAGGGAAAGATGTGGGTCACGTAGTGTGGAAGGCCCCCCAAACTTTTCTGCTAGCTAGCAGCTAGGACATGACAGTAGCCCACACCAAGAAGCCCTCTGTTGGGCTCCATAGACGCTGGGGAAAAGGACTAAGGGAAGTCTGCAAGAAAACCCCTGCAAAATCCAAAGCCTTAAGAAATTCTAAGATGATGAATTTTGTCAAAGGGAAATTGGTGATTTTAAGGTGTGTGACCAACTTAGACTCAGGGATAGGGGTATGCAATGCAAGCCAGGAGCAAGAATGACCTATTAGGAGCAACAACGACCTATTGAAAACATAACAAAAGGGGACCCCTTCCTGCGGCGGGGTGTGTGTGCAAAACATGCACAATAGTCTCCACACCCATTATCTTGGATTATAAACTTAATATCCAAGATGTTCTGAATGGGAGGTGTCTTTGTGTTAGAAGTGGAGGCTATGGTGGATGGGTCTATATAAGGAGATGTGGGTCCCTCATCATTCTTCGACACTTGGGGGATCTTATAATACTTGGCCTCCATATTTTTATAATAGTAGAATGGTTTGGGATCAACATGGATTGTGACTTCTTGGTTCTGATAAGGGATTTTCACACATTCATGGAATGTGGATGTGACAGCTTGCATCCCATGGATCCATGGGCACCCTAGGAGGATATTGTATGGGAGTTCAAGATCAATAACTTGGAATTTAGTCTCCATGATTGTTGGCCCTACTTGGATAGGAAGTTGAATGGTGCCTTGAGACACTCGTTCTTGATCATCATAAGCCCTGATAGTGATACATTTTCCTTTCTTGATGACATCTTCAGAGAATCCAAGATTCTTTACCAACTTCAAAGTACAAATATTTAAGCCTACACCTCCATCCACCAAGACTCTTTTAACTTTGTTCTTGTGTACTAGAACTTCAAGATGGAGTGCCCGGTTGTGAGATGGTTGGTTTGGGAGATCATGCTTAGAAAATGTGAGTAGATGCGGTGTGGTGATATGTCCGATCATAGCTTGGAACTAGTCAGCATCAAGATCTATAGAGATGAAAGATGCTGCTAATGCTTTCTCTAGGATGTCCCTATGTGCGGGTGAGATTTTTAGCAACTCCATCATGGAGATCTAGGTGGGGGTCTTTTTCAGTTGATTTAGGACATTATAACCATTAGGGATTGGTTTTAGATTGGTAGCAGGTGCCTTGGGTGGTGGTGAAGGTCTTGGAATGGTAATTTTGTCGCCATGTGTGGTGACTCCACACTTGGCTCTAGATCCTTTGATATTGAATATTGTGACCCATTCATCCAAGGATGCAACTACATAGTCATAAATATGGTTTACGTTGTTGTAGCTCTTTCCTTTACCATTGTTGTTTCCTTTATTGTGATTCGACATTGGCTCCGTGTACATTTTGAGGTCTTGATTCCCAACTAGTTGTTCAATGGTTATGGTTTTGTTATCAATAAGATCTTGGATCAAGTTTTTAAGTCACATAAAATTAGCTATCGTGTGTCCCTTTATTTTGTGAAAGTCACAAAGGTGCTTCTCAATATACCATGGTGGTTTAACTTGAGGCTCTTGATAATTTTCGTAGATTAGGATTTTGATGAGATTTTCTTGTACCAGCTATTGCATGACAGATTCAATTGGTTCCCCAAGTGATGTTTATATTCATTTAGGGGGATATCTGTTCTTTGGGGGTGGCCCCTCTTGAGCATTTAGGTTGTTGGCAGATTGATTGTTGGGTTGTTGTTGTGATGATGGGTTGATTTGTGGGTTGTTTTGGGTATTGACTTGTGGTTGTTGGTATGTTTTTTGTTGTGTGTTCTTCCTTGGGGCACTGATAATAACTTTGGCATCCACAACACCATCATTAGTGAAATTTGTGTTCTTTTCCCATGTGAGCGGTTTGCCATTATAACTTGTTGATTGTCAATTGTCTTGATATGTGGGTGTCCCCCCTTGTGCTATAAGGGGTATTTTGATGTTGAGAACCTTGGGTATCAATTGGTCATATGTTGTTATGCATTGCATTTTTAAATGGAAGGACAAGGTCCCTTCAAGGTTGGAGATGAGAGTCCCGATTTGTTGTTCTCTTGGCATAGCCCATTTGCTCATGTTGGCCTTAGATTGCCATCATTGTAAGAAGGCTATGAATGTTTCTCCCTTGGGTTGTTTTAGGCCAGATAATTCTTCCAAGCTCACATCCATACCTATCTTAAATGAATAAATTTGTATGAATAAGTCCAAAATTTCTTGAAACTTTTTAATTCCGATGGGAAGGTGGGAGAACCATTCCATTGCTGGACAAGCCAAACTTCAAGGGAAGAGTCGCATTAGATAAGAATCATCATACATAACTTCCATATAGTGTACATGGAATTCCATGATCAATGCGATCTTCAAGATTGCCAGTCCCTTGATATTTATCAAATTTTGGTATCTTGAATGCTTGTGGGAATGGAACCATTGCAATGCTTTTGTTAAATGGATAGGGGCACAAATTCCCTTGTGATTTCATTGTCTTTCCTCATTTTATGTCTAGCACTTCTTGTGAGAGCATTTTAATTTGTATAGACAATTCATTTTGTGGGTTAGGTGGTGGGATGTATGTCATTTGGGGTGGTACGACTACTTGGGTGATGGGTGGGATGGTTTGTGTGTTCATGTTCAAGGCACTTGGTTGCATGTTTGTGGGAGGTTACTGTAAGTTTTTTTGTGCAAGCAAAACTTGTTGGTATTCCTGTAGTTGTTGATGTTCCAACAATGCTTGTTGTTGATCTTGTTGTTGTTGCACTAACAATCCTCGTTGTTGGACTTGTAGCTGAGCTACTTGTTGTTTTGCTTGGTATTGTTGTTAAGCTTGTTGATAAGCTTGTTGCTATAACAAGGCTTGTGCTTGGGCTTTTTGCACTTGGTATTGAGCTTGCACTTGTTGTGCAGCTTGTGTAACTTGTGTGGCTTATGCAGCTTTTGTGACTTGTGCAGCTTGTGTGGCTTGTGCAGCTTGTGCGGCTTGTATGACTTGTGCAGCTTCTTTTTGTTGCAATAAAGCTTGCACTTGTGCTTGAGTAGCCTGTGCTTGTTGTGTGGCTTCTTGATCTTGGAATTGTTGAAGTGACTTTTGATATGCTTGTTGGGCTACTTGCAATGTGATACTATATTGATTTTCCATATTTGGATTTGGTGGTGGAGGTGGGGAATTTGGTGGAATGGTGTGAGATGGTGTGACGTGAGATTGTTTGGGTGTTTGTGGAGGTTCTTGTTAAGTGATGAAAAGGGGTTGAGTGGTAGATGGTATGGTTGATGTGCTAGGTCCTTGAGAGACCACATTTTGGAGAGTTTGAGGTGTTGTAGATGGAGTGATGATTGGTTGAGATGTTTGGAGTGGTGCCACTTGGTGTTGTGATATCAATTGCATGCTTGGAATATTTGGTATGATTGATATGCTGATTTGACTTGTGATTGGTGGATTGATTTGATTTGATTGGTTTTGTATTGGTATGTTGGGTAAAGGGGGTTGCCCTATAAATTGGATTGGTGTGGATGTTGATGTCAAAAGAAGGAATGATGGGAAGATTGGTGGTGTGTTCCCTTGCAAAAGTGGAGATGATGCATTAAAATTTCCCACTTTCCAAAAGGGATGCACTTGTCCTTGTGATATCGTAGGGAGAGAGACTTGTGTATTAAGACAGTATGTCAGTATTGTGGAAAAGGTAGAAGGATTATGTGTATCATGGAAAATGAGTGGTACATACGGATGTTTTGGGTCTTGTGGGATGGTGCTAGGCATACCCAAGATAGTGTTTGCATCCGAGTGTTGGTTATTTACAAGGGGATGTGTTTGAAGAGATGGAGTAATGAACTTCCCTTGGTAATCATGGGTTGACTTGGAGTGTGAGATGATGTTGGTTGTATGATGGGTTGAATGATATTTGGGAAGGAAGGTGTGAATGATACCGGTTGCATATTCCCAAGAGGTTGTTCCACAATAGTGCTCACATGAAAATTGAAAGGGAGTTTAACCCCTTCTTTTGCTAATACTAACATGTATTGTGTGGGATTGAGTCTCATAACTATTTTGATAATCTTGTGTATTTCATGATGTTGGAATAGCTCAATTATTTCATCTTGGGTCATCTGTTGGAAGTTTTTGGTGACATCCTCCACTTGGAAACCTCCCTCTTGAAGATCTTGTGCTATTTGAGGGGCTTTAAGTGGAGGGTTGCTAGATTCCATGGGGTTGAATTTTGATGTAGTTTGACTCAAATCACTTGAAGTGGATGTTTCTTTGTTTTGTTCCATCTTCTTCATGTGTTGTGATCTTGTTTGGACCATAAAATAAGGATCAACTTTTAGGAATATGGGAAGTAAACCTCTAACTCTTTAGGTTGGTCCAAACTTTAGGCACAAAAATAAAATCTAGGATGTTTAAGGATCAAATGAAGGTGATGATATAAATGAAGGATGAATGATTCATATGTTTGAACTTTTCAAACCCTTGGAGGAATACTAGACTTTAGGATTTTGGACTTTGATTTGGATTTGGATAATGGACTTGTAGATCCCAAGATGTTTGATGTTATCTTGGAGTAAATTGTCTACAAGGGTGATAATTTAACTAAATGTATGAGGAAGGATTCATCCACATACACAGCCAAACAAGGTGATTTTGATTTTGATTTGAAGGATTTACGAAAATTACAGTATGAATGATTTTTACAAGGTTCTAAAAGTTGTTTGTGGGATGGGGTTTGATTGATGTTGTGACAAATGAAAGTGTTGAATTTGATCCTAGATGAACCTAGAGAGACTTTGTTTACAAGACCAAGATATTGAAGAACATGCTATACCTCTAAACTTTCAACCCTATGTGAGAAATTCAAAACATTGGAAAAGACCCAAATTTTGACAATAATAAAATGAATACAAGTTTGGATTTTCCATTGAAGCACGTTTGTAAAATTTGTATACCAATCTATCTTTGGTTTCGTAAAGTGCTAAAAGATGTTTCTTGAGAGCCTTTGGACTAAGACGCTTGTGATGATTGCTAGACCTTGGTTTTGGGATTTTCACTTTGTGGGAAATCATGAGATCAAACACATATGTGGGGTCCAATTGTCTTTTATCTTGATTAAATGGATTCTTTTTACCACATTCACACTTCTTGATTAGTTTTCAAACTGAATTTCTATGTCTCAACTCCTTTTCATTCCACAAGGTCCATTATGTGAAAATCAAATAATCAAAAGTAGAGTTTTCTTAGGTTGACTTTGGCGAGAAAAAACTGAGATATAGGCCCAAATATTTAGTAGCCTCTAAGGATAAAATCCCTAGGGACAAGCAGTAATACTTGGACTCTTCAAGGATATTTTCTCTTTCCAAAGGGTTTGAAATTTTGATGACTTGTTGAATGTTTGTTTCAAAGTCTTGAGATCCAATCAATGTATTTTACTGACTCACAAATTGAACAACCTTAGGATAGAAATTACCATACTTGTTGAGTCCCAACTCAGATTTCTCTAAACACTAGACAATGTGAATAGTTAGAGATTTGGTGACATTGGCTCCCCTCCATGACACACACTTCTCGGGACCACCAAATATCAAAATCCTTAAAATTCAACGATCAAAAGGATTTATTCTATTTCTACAATTGAATAGTAAGGATGTGAGGCAACTTTAGAATGACCATTCTTGCACCAAGTATTTTAGGATTTTGGCTTCTACACAAATTGGTTCTTAGTTCGGGTAATTGAGGATATGGCACCTTGCGAGCATCCAACAAGCCACTAAAGGCTTTAATCAATCCTACTAGGGGCTCTTATAATCTTTACAGTAGTACCTCAATCTGAAAGACACTGTATGGCTAAGGCCTACATACCATGAGAACTTGACAGTTTAGTCTTATCCATTTATATACCAGTCCGAGTGAAAAACTAGTTGGAGTCACCTTCGAGTTGTTTTTAGGTAGGGTGCTCTAAAGGTGAACAAAAGTGAGGAGTACACTTGTAGTTCAACCAAATAGTTCATGTAAAGTGCAAGGAGGGAACACACATAATGTATCTTTCTCATACTAGCATGATTGTTCAATTTTAAACCCAAATTTGAAATGTGTGGGTAGTTTTTAGACAACCAATGTCACTAGAATGCTTTTGATTCTCAATATCACCAGAAAGCATGAGAGAAGTGCATACGCATTCCAATGACATAAATTGCAAAAAAATTACAAGACAATGAAAACACAAGTTCTTCTTAAGCCCAAAATAAAGATGAATTCTTTTCAGAGAACCAAGCTTAAATATGAGTTTGTTTTGTTTAATTTTAGCACAAATCCAAAGTCTAGTAAGTTCCTAATGTTCTATTTTAACCAAATTTGAAAATGCTTGAGTTGTTTGCTAATTTTAAGCCCAAAAAAACCTCTAGTTGGTCCTAAAATAGAAATGAAAGATAGAATTGGAAAGCCTAATCTATTACAAAGAGCAAATGTTAAAAAATGCTTTTAAGTCTCCAAGTCAATTTTCCTCCCTTTCCTACAAAGGTGATGTTGTGCAGCATATGTGACGCTCTACAACTACACAAATGTGACATTGAAAATAAATGCAGTGCTCTATTGAAAGCAAAAGTGATGCTCTGCAGAAGGAAAAGAGCACAAATGCGGCAAGTTTCAAAGGTGATGCTTTGTCAGACTAGAAATAAGACATAAGATAGAAAGAGAAAATGCGACTCTTAAGAAAACGCGATGTGACAACATCGAGCAAAGGAGGTGTGACATGGCTATAGTGGAGTTGGAAGCAAGGTGGCACTTTTTGTGCAAGAAAAGGTGACACTATAATCAAAGGCAACATTGTATGAGTCAAGTGTGGCGTTGCTCCCCTTAGCTGTAAAAAATGGAATTTTAGGAAAAATTCAACAAATAAACTGGTTAGCCCTCCTAGGACCAAAATTTGAGTGTCAAATATGCAATCAACTAACAAGAAACATCAAACAAGTGTCAATCATGTTAGAAGTCAAATAAAACACTCCCTATGAGATTCTTGATCAAGAGAGACAAGAAACATGAAATAAACAAAAAAAAGCATGTAAACCTATCTAAACCAATTAAACCTTCATCCCATAGGGGGAGTGGTTCTCCTTTGATGTGGAAAGAAGCCCTTTCCCAATCCTTTTGGTAAGCTTGGATGATTGAAGATGATTCCAAGTGTGAAATTGACTCCAAATGGTGAAACTATTCTCAAAAGAGATTAAAATGATGAAATGTTAAGTATGAAATGGCTATAATGATAATGCTTGAAGTTGTGTCTCCATATTGTGAAGAGAATGCTTCTATTTATAGAACTAAAGGGTTGAAGAATGAGAAAATTTGATGAATGTGGGATAAAATGGGAGTCAATGAGAATGCAACACTTGTCACAATTATATTGGAGAAAGGTGGAGCACATTTTGGGAAATGTGTTTGAAGAAAGGGAGATGTAAGAGAAATAAATGAGAATTTTTTACGATTTGTAAGGTTGTAAAAGGAATTGAATGAATGTGGTTGGATATGTGAGAGGATGCAAGAGAATTTATTGCATTTGTAAGAGGAGTTATTGAGGATGTGAAAGGTTTTTGAAACCTTTGGAGGGAAATTGAATGAGAGGTGGTTGAGAGGAATATTCCTTGGAATATACATTTGTGAGGATAAATAGAGGAATTAGTTAATTAAAAGAAATGAATTTCATATGCAACCTAGTTAGTTGACCATGGGTTGATTTAACTCTTGAGGAGTTAAAAGCTAGAGGATTTATTAATGATGATTAGAAGGTGATTAAAGTTAATTAATTATGAATTTAATTAACTTTGAGTAGGTTAGTGAATTTATGATATTTGATTTAGATCATTTGATTTATTTAAAAAAATAAGAGGACTTAGGGAGATTTAATTAAATGATTTTTTTAAATTAAATATGATGAATATTAGTTAGAAAAAGGATGAATTAATCAATAAATTTAATTATTTGATTAATAGTTGAATTTAACTAAATAATGTTGATTATTTAATTAATTGGTTAGTCTAAAGTGATTTAGGAAGAAATGATGTTAATTTATCAAAATTAGATGCATAGTATGTATCAAGAATTTTTACGTGTCTACTCATACCTTTCCTACCCTACCACTTTGCACCTACCCCTCTCTCCCTCCCTATATCCATCCCACCTTACCACTCCCTATCTCTCTCTATACATACCTCTCCTACCCTACCACTCTCCACCCACCCTCCCTTCCTCCCTATCTCTCTCTATACCTATCCCTCCTATCTTACCTCTGTATCTCCCTCCTTCCCTCTTTTTGTCCCCCAGTCTCTCTCGCCCACCCCACCAATCCCTATCTCCCTCCAAACCTACCAATCTATATCTCCCTCCTTCCCTCCTTCCCTCCTTCCCTCTATTCCTCCCACCCTACCTCTCCTACTCCACCTCTCCGCACCTACTCCTCCCTTCCTCCCTAACTCTGTCTACCTCTCTTTCTCTTTGAATATCCATTTCTCTGTCTAGATTTTTTATAATAATACAATATATAATATATTCTAGTGTATAAAAATGTATCCCTTTATATTTTCACACTTGTTTGGGCCCTCCCTACTAAAATTGGGCTTTTTTATGCCTTATTTGGTCTTATTTTACATCCACAAGCCTTATTTAATTCATCTTTATGAGGATCATCCTGACACTTAACTATTGACCAATCATAATTAAGTGTTTTTGGGTTATGTGTCCCAGATTTAGTAATATGGACTCATATGCCACCTTGGATGTATGGGTTCCACTTAGATTTTAAGGCCTCATCTTGGATTTGGCATTAAACTTATTTTTTCTTAAAATTTGTGTCCCCTTGTTCTTTCATAAGCTACTAGGACTCATACGCCCTAATTGATGTATGAGTCTTGCTTTAGCTTGGACGTATTTTGAATTCAATTCTTGGAAATTTTTTATTCTCCTAGATTTGAAGTTGGCTTGTAGTGTAGTAATTTCTAGAAATTTGGCATAAAAAAGTATAAATACAAGGTTATTTCACATATTTTCTCCTAAGAAGCAATCTAGAAGTTTTATGCAAGCATTCTTATAGAAAATTTGTGATCAAGAGAAATTTCAAGAGCATTCAAGAGCTGATTATCAAACATTTTGGAGCTATCTTCAAGATTCAAGCATCATGTTTTTTTTTGAGCTAACATTTGTGATGTAGGGTTTCATGATTCAAGTAAGCATTCAAGTCAAGATTCATAGCATTCAATCAAGAGTAAAGATCTACATTCATGCTAGCCATTTCATACAATATTTTAGCCTTTGTTCCAAGGGTTTGGTGAGTTACAACAACACATATCAATTGTTCATTCAACATTCCTTCATTCTATTTAATTTCATTTCAAGGTTTGGTTACCAAAACGGGGTTTGACCAAGGCAAACCCCTATCCACTAACAAAACAACATTTTTCTTTTCTCTACATGTGTGATTGCAGATCTAGGTGCTTTGAGGTTTGAATATCCTTTGAGGACTAAGTTGAAAGATTGAAGAAAGTTGTCAAAGTTTTCAAGAGATTGTCATATTCATGAAAAGTCACCTACAGGTCAGAATTTAGAGTTTTAGACTCTAAGATCGGACATGAGAGAAGCTACAAAATATTAATAGAGGATATCATAATTTCAGCAAGACCTTGATACTGGGACTAAATCGCAACCTTGGACATATGAGTCCCAGTATACCACTTTTTAGACATTTTGTATAGATCCTAGTTTACCAGTTGTAGATTTTAGTTTCGGCCCAAAACCCTAAACTGGCACTAAAATTCCCAATTTGGCATATGATTCCTAGTCAACATTAAAAGTTATAATTTCAAGATTGTAAACCTTGTTTCAAGCATCTTTAGTTTCCAGGTGCACCTCTGTTCATTCTGAGTTCATTCTGAGTTCATTATTTTGATTTTCAGTTTCATATTCTAGGTCATATAGTTAGATTTACATATTACATTCATCTCCTTCTTTCTAAGCCTTTGCTAAGTGGTGAACCCCCTTTATTTAATCACAACCAAGGAGACCTTGTAACAAACCCTTTTCTCAATTGAACCATTAGATTGAGATCTCTAGGGCTTCCTTGAATAAACTAGAGTGAAATAGGATAGGTGGGACCCTTTCCTGATTTACACCATTTTCATGTGTTCATATATATTAAAATATATTAATATTAATAATATAATATATAATATATTAAATAATATATAATATATTAGAAAAAATAATAATATGTAATATATATATATAATATCATTTATTACATCATATATAATATAGTATAATATTTAATATATATAATAGATTTTTTAAGTTTGATATAACAGATATCCATTTTTATTAAAAAATGAATATTTTTTTGTGCAACATGGGTACCCATGTTGTTCTCCAAAAATATTACATACTTGGAGGTATGATTTAAGCTTTAATAATGAAAATTCGTTATGCCTACATAACAAATATCTGTTATTGACAACACCAGTACCCATTTCATTTTTTGTAAAGTTTTATTATTCTCATATTAATATAAATAATATAATATTATATAAATAACATAATATAATATAATATATAAATATATAAATATAAATATTAATAATATTAATATTATTTCCCATACCTTGTATTCTTTTGTGAATGGATATAAACAAAATGGATATCCATTTTTCTCAACAAAATAGATATCTGTTTTGTTTCAGTGAAGAAAATAGATAAAAGCCAATTTTGTCTATTCCAAGAGTCCCCACATTCTCTACTCTGTCGGGAATATTGTGATTTCTACGCATTATCTAGACAAGATTTATCTTTTGGAGTACTCTTTTTCACAAAATTTTATTCTTTCAATCATTTTGGTACTTGTTTAGGTTTGGATAATGTGAAGCAATAGTTGTTATAAAGCGAAAAAGAAGAAGAATTGTCAAGTGGAGGGAATTGAGGCAAGCAGAGAGAAAAATAAAGTAAGAAAGAGGGTGGAAAGAAGAGGTATGTCAAATTCTCTTCAAGGAGAAGGCTCCTCTTTACCTTTAAGTGAGTTTCAAAGTGATGATGATATTGAATTTAAAAATATTGAAGAAGAAATTGAATTTGAAACTTTACAACATGAAATTAAGAAGAAAAATGTTGAACATGAAATTGTAAATGTTGAGCATGAAAATGAAAACAAAATAGTGAACAGTCAATTGAAATTGAAATTTTTGAACAAAAAATTGAGAAATAAAATGTCCAACATGAAATTTTAAATTTTGAGTATGAAACTAAAAATATTAATGTTGAACATGAAATACATGAAAATGAAATAATGAATGTCAATGTATCTCCAAATTACACAAGAGAGGATATTTGCGAAGAAGAAAATGAAATCCTAAATCCATCTATTTGTAATGAATCTAATGAAAATGCTCAACATTCAAGAACCCAAAAATGGTTACTTGCAATAGATGAGAACATAATATATAAACTTAATGGAAAAAGGTCACCACAAACAGTTTAATTGTGGGTTACCAATATGTTCAATCAATACTTTTCTGATAAGACATTAATCAGACAATATCATTTTTTTACAATTGCTAAAGTCCTTACAAAATGAGACCATTATTAAAAATATTGAAGATTTGTGTCACCAAAAAGTTGGAGAAAAATACTATTCTTGTCAAAAATATTTTTAATACTCTAAATTCTATTAGAAAGACAAGGAAAAAGATAAGAGAGCTTCTCATAGAGTGATCACAACCTCATTAGTAATCCATCATTTGAGAAAGACTCATGTAATGAGACAAACTTGTATTGATTTAAATCTAAATCATACAACATTGTCTAGAGAATTCTCAAGAAGAGGAAGAATCAATAGTCCTCTTGAAAGGATTTTAGTGGGAGGCTTCCATGTGTTGATAAGAAGCTAACATATAACTTGAAGAATGAAATTCAAAATTTTTGGCACTCTCAATCTAGAGTATCACAGAATGCAAAGGATGTTTTAAAGTTAAGAACTGGCAATCAAGATCATACACTGCATCCTAAACATTTCTTGGAATGCATCCAATCAATACTGTATAATTTTTTTTGTGAAACACATCCAAATTTACAAATCTCACAAAGGGCTTTTGAATCTTGTAAACCATTTTATTGTGTACCTATTAATATTCGTAATACATGTAAATACCACACAGAGTTTTCAATGTATCATGAACTATTATGCTATATTAATTCTACTATGCATACTAAAAAAATGTTGCAGGACTGTCATGCAATGCAACCTTTGAAGTCATCCATGGACTTGTTAGATTCATTATTATGTGTTAGAGGTGATAGTTTCTTTTTTTATAGAAATGATTGTTCAAATGAAATGTTCTTACAATGTGGTAGTTTATCAAAGTTTGTAACATGTTTCCATGAGGGAAACAAACATGAATTTGCTAAAAAAATTGTAGAGAAAAAATATTTGAGACAGTGAACTATAATTTGAAGAATGGAGGTGAAGGTTCTAGATGCAAGTTAATTACAAGAGAGGTAAGTATTGTTGATTTTATTTCTAATTTTAAGAAAAATATTTTCTACAAGTATTCAAGGCATGGACATAGGTCTCAGTGGTTGGATCGACAATTCACGATGTGTAAGGACTCTTTCCCCATTGGAACTATTATATATGTGGTTGATTTTGCTAAAAATTACCCATTGCAACCACAAAATGAGGTACAATCTCAATATTTCAATTATATTCAAATTACTATTTTTTTCCACATAACATATAGACATGCCCTAATAGTACAAAATAAGACAATTAGATAATCTATGAGTACCATTTTTACATGAGTGATGATAGATCTCATTCATCCGAGTTTGTGCAACATTATTTTGAAAACTTTTTTGAGTTCTTGCAAGAAAAAGGTATTGCAATGGGTCAACATATTATTTGGTTAGATAACTGCATAGGGTAATTCAAGAATGCTCATATATTTTATTGGTTGAGAAAGATGCATATACAAAGGGGTGTACCACATATTTGAAGTTATTTTAAGCTATCCATGTGGAAAAGGTGAGCATGATGACATGAGTACATGTGTGAAGAGAGCTTTGGTTAAAGAAGAAATGAGTATTTTAAAAGGTGGTGCAACATTCAATGATGTAGGCTTTATTGTTGATTGGTGTAGTTATGCATTAGCATGAGGAGGGACACTTGATTCAGAAGTGTGTAGGTTCTTTTTGTTGGTTGAAGAGGGCACAATGGGAGAGAAATTGGAATGTTAGACAATTAGAGAATCTTTAAAGATGCATTCCTTTTGAAGCTCATAATCAAGTACATGACCATATGAGAGTTGACTTGTTTTTATCAGAATTGTATTCAGTGTGATTGGGATCAATGTGAGTCGAGTGGATAGATGCATGGATTCCATAGTATTTAACTCTTTTATCTACAACAAAATCCTCTTTAGAGGATGAAATGGAAAGTTCACTTGACTATGACCATTTTTCATATTTTGTATAACTAGGACATGTCTATGCAATTTTTTGCACCATAGGGAATGAAGAGGCATTAGACTATTGGTTGGAATGATGTGTAAAGGGAAACAAGAAGCTAGCACAACTGATGATAGATGATGATGGATTCATGTATCTTACAGGTTCAGTTGTTGTTTCCAAAACTTGGTTGTGAACAAATATGATTAGAAAGAATGACATACTTACATTTGAATACTACGAGAAACACAATACCATTCTCATGTATTCACACCTTATTATAACAATAATTTTTAAGTTATTGAGACATCATGAGAAACAAAGAATAAAGGAACTATGGACAATTAGTAGTATCAATCATGAAGCAATACTGGATACTTTGAAGGTAAGAGATGACCCTTTAAGCACACTTTAGTAGTAGATCTTTTTTTGTATGGGACAGGTACATGATATTGTTCATCTTATCTAGATTCATGTTATTTCTATTTATATGCAAGTTCTTTGACCCCATTTCTAATGAGTATCCTCACATTCTCTCAATTGCTAAATTTTTGAAGGTATTATTGTTTAACTTGTAGGGTGAGAACTCTCAATGAACCTATTTCATTCATGGAGGCTTACTATTGGATAAAAAAATTCATCTTCATTTCTTAGAGGTGATTTTGTTTGTGTAGACCTGCTCGAATCCCTTATTTTTGTTAAGTTTCTTCATTGTTTTTACTAGTGTTAACAAATTTGGTATTTTGGATTGTTCTCAATGTTTCATTGTTATTATTATGTTGCATCTTGTTTAGTATAACTTAACTTTTTTTTCTTTCTAAAAATAATATTTTTAGTGGAGTTTCCTATTCCTATTCTCAATTTTTTTTTATGATCAAACAACCAAAGTGTTGGCCTCTTTCTTGGAATGAAATATAAATCCTCTCATAACTTCAAAAAATCTAATTCCTAAGTAGAGACTTCTAGTTATCATTTGA
>VDFB02045340.1:127452-191699 GCA_007258455.2 Sequoia sempervirens | reverse complement strand
GTAATCTCTTTCTTTTTTTTTATTGGAGTTCCTTATTGTGTTTGAATATTCTTTGGTTTCTAACACTTTTTTCTTTTTCGCCTAACATGTTTTTTTGCAACTGGCATGGTTTTGATGAGATTGCAGTTGGCTTTGTAGGATTGAATACATGTGTCCAATTCACATCCTGGTGGAGCTCATCCTCTTTTGCATCAAGGTATGCCAGAGTGAAGGATTGCTTCCTCTACATTTCTGGTACATTCTCTTCAATCTCTTTCTACTTTAGCTTGCACATACTTAGACACACAAGCTCACTAAAGTGGGGGAAAAATGTAATGGTGTAAAATTGCACCTAGTGTAATTTCCCATTATATTACCTCACTTTAGCCTTATAAACTCGACAATGCAAAATTTTGCCACCTTTTCCTTTCCTTTCACACGTGTCCTTGTCATTTTCCGTCAGTGATGGAATTTTTGATAGGGATGCCTATGCACCACAAAGATGTCTATGCATTGTGCTACCATCCTAACAGGATTCTTGCATCAAAAGACAAAGGAGACATTACGTTTTTTGCCACCCCACAAATGTAATGTACCTCTTCAAAGCTTAACCACCTGAAAACATCTATTTGGCTCCCAAAAATAAATTTTAAACATTTCTCTTACAATTTCATTCACTTTCTAGATCTTCCATCACTTCATTCTTGCATTACCACAACTTGCTTCACTCTTGCTTCACACTCTACACCATTTTGCTTCTTCTATCACCATTTTCTATTGTAGGTTATCAAGGCTCTTCTTTATTGGCATGGTTGTCTTGCTCTTCCTTCCTCTCTCAGCTTCTCCAAGCACACAAAAATGAGCATTTAGATTGTCTTTGCATTATACATTTTATCTCTACATTCTATTTTTTTATCATTTCTATATTTTGTGGTCTATTGGCTATTCATGAAGGTGGAAACACCAAAATGGGGGCTTGATTTAGGAAAGCTCCAAAACAAAGCCACAACACTTTTTTGTTGCTTTGTGTGTAGGTTCAATCTATTCATGAGGAGCTTGCTCGAGAACTGGACCTTCTATGAGTTTCTCTCCTTCTTCCTTTTCCTTGGCATTTCATTATTGGGTATTTTATCTTTTTAAGTTATAGTAAATTCTTCTTGTTGTTTTCTTCATTTCACGCATTTCTTCATATATGTTAATCTATCAAACAAAATCTTAGGTTGTCAGCACACCCTATGAGTTTCAATCTATGAATCCAACTCTCTATATGTATGAGATGCCAACATGCCTCTGAGATGACAATGCGACGTGCTATTCTCCAACTCATGTGCTAGCATCCTCTGGTTGAGAGCTAGTGAATTTACAATCTAAGACCTATGAGATCTGCTCACTCATTTCTTGAAAAAATTTCATCATAAAACATAAAGAAAAATAGATCTTTAGTTTTCCCTTTCTTTTCAACCTATTCCTTTTTGGTTAAGTTTAAGGTAGTCTTGAGGTAGTTGAGGGAAATTTTCTCCCTTTAGTCTCTTATGTATCCTAGAGACTAGGGAGTAGCGAATCCCCTCCTCTACACATTTTAATATCACCCTTCTTCCCTTTCATATTCCCCTATATTGGTTTTGGTACCTCAAAATAAAACTCTTAATCCCTTATTAGTGGTCTTGCCTCTTATGAGACCATCCCTCTTCTACCATTTCCCTACTCCCTTGATCACATGTAACCTAATATTAATTTTTTATTTCAATTTGTAAGCAATTCATATCTGTCTAATAGGGAGAAAATACAATTTTAAAAGAGAAATGACCCTAACCAGGTTCTCAGTATGTGACTTCCTAGCTTAAAATAATCTTTGATCCTAGTTCTTGATTCATGCACTATGCAAGTTTAGAGCTAAATACAATGAGACCTATTAAATCCATGTGGCCTAAATACTATTTTTTGGGGCCTCTTTTATTCACATTTTACAATTGATTTCCATCAAGAGGCCAATGAAATATTGTAACTCGAGTTATAAGAAATTAAAAATAAAAGTTAAGATAAGCCACTACTAAAATAACCTAGTTATCTAAGCAGTTCAAGAAAGAGAAGAAAATAATCAAAATCTAAAAGTAGGGTACCAATGTTACACAATAAATAACTATTTATTTTTGAGATAGCTACTTACATGTTTTAAAGAAATTGCTTATGTCAAAAGAATAAGAAAAGAAGCAACATGATGAGCTTAGCAATGAAATTGACTCACTCCAAGAGAAATTTTAGGAGGTGAAAGAAAGAAATTATAGTTTAGAGTACATGATGACTATGTCTCAAGTCATGACTAACATCTACATAGCCACTTGAAGAAGAAATAATTCTTATGTAGTGATCCTATTTTAACATCTCTTGATTAGAGGGGATCTCTATAAAAGGATTAAGCAAGCTCAAGAACTCCTTTGCACCATAAAAGCACAACATTTTTCTTGGAAGGAGGTAGAAAAAATACTTGACCTCATAAAATGTGCTTCAAAATATGCCATAAGAAATGTCAACATCCATGATTATGTTTAGGAAGTTAAATTTGTCACACAAGTTGTCATTTACATTGATCAAATTAAATCCTATCTAGATCTTTTAAAGCTAGTGTAAGAAATTTTAGGAGAATTCTTTGATTATTCCATAGTTATAGTTCATAAAGGTCTCCCATACCCTTGGAATAATGTTAGCGATTTCTTCTACATAAGTAGACTACCAAGATATTTTTGATAAGAAAAAAAAAAAAAAATACTTTGTAAAACTTGTCTAACAATCCTACGGGTGAAAGATTTTGCCAAAATTATTGGTCCCTAAATTGCTTTGGAAGATGACATTATTTAAGTTGAAATATTTCAGATTCTCTACTTCCATTAACCTTGCTAGTGAGTTTGATCTCTTGAACCAACAATTGTTAATGCCTTTCCATATTGACCCATTTTTTTATTTTATGTTCTTTGATTGTTTATTCTTTTATTCAAATTTGTTGAGTAGCTTATTTCTTAATATTTTTTTGTATTTTATAAAAAATATTTTCCACTTGATGGTTCCCACTCTTTTAAAGTGTATTAATATAAGGATTAAAATATTTTTTCTATCCAATTTTTCCTTTTCAATTGCTAGTTATTGCTAGTCCTAATTAGATCTAGAAATAATGGTAAAAACTTACTTATATAAGAATACATATAAAATAAGAAAAAATTATGTTGTATTATTTATAAATTAACTCATTAATTAAAAAAATTAGAATAAGACAAGTGTACTATTCACATGTAAAAAAGATGAACATTTTTCTCTAGTTTAAGTATTAATTAGTGTATTCTTCAATCTTCCTCACTGACCTATAAAAGAAATAGCCTAGAAAAATTACAAGTACAATGAAAATATGAATCTTCTATTTGGATCCTATATTATTTTAAGTAGAATGAATAAATGGTCCATCAATATCATGAGATTCTAGCTTTTTTTAAGATCCCCATAAATTATGAGTGGTGATTGTAAATATTTTCCCATAAGACCTTATTAGTTCCCATATTTTCTCACCCTTCATTCCCTTAAAATATATTTTGTTATCTAGTTCTTGTTACAATGGTGAGAGCGATCTCAAAGAATCTACAAATAAAGGAGGATATGAGTTGGTTCCCTCAAAGGTGCTTCCCTTTTGATGGGTTCCTAGTTATTCTTTGTATGGGTTAGCATGGCCTAGGATTTAGTACCACTCCATCAAGCAATTAGACTTTCAATAGATATTGTCAACTTCATCACCCTAATAGAAATCCCTACAATGAGATATAGTGTTGTCATATAAGGGATATTTTTAGTTGCTTGTGCAAGTATTGATTTTCTTGTTGATCTACCCCTCACTCTCTTACATGGTATTCCTCTTCATGGGTGAGTATCCATGAATGATTGAGCTTTCTCCCCTTTCTTATTATGCTTCTCAAATAATAATGTTGGATTGAACAAAACTCATCTTTGCTCAAAAGGGCCATTTAATGTCAAATTTATTAAAAGAAAGGTGATGGATGGGTTTACCCTCCCTACCTCTTTTCCACAATACTAGTCATCAAGGAGGACAAAATAATCCTATACAAAATCATTTTTAGAGGGCCTAATGAAAGTTGAGAAAATTAGAAGTGAAAGAAAATAAATTGGATTTCTAAGAATTTGGGAGGTCCAATTTTTATAAGATGAAGATATGAACAAATGGAAAAAAAATAAATTATAGAACAAATAGAATTCTCAATTTTTATAACTTGTTATAGAATGTTTGGTGAATCTAAAATAGTTAGAAATCATAAAATATAGCAATAAACAAAAGTGCCTTAGAAAAAATCTTGAAAAGATTAAAATAAAAATAAATAGTTTTGGCTTTGGAGAAGCTCAAAATAAAATTGAAAAAAATGGAAAAAGGTTTCTAGAAGATGAATCTTTCAAATTATACAAACTAGTTCAAACAATTTGGAATTTGAAGATAGAACTAAACCACAAATCACTTAAATAATTAAAATAAAATAGGTACAAAAAATTAGAGAAATAATAATCAAGCACTCAAATACATGGGAAAATAAACTACAAACATGCTTGGTAAATTGAGAATTAAGGAACTATTCTATAGAAGCATAGAAAACTTGAATAAATACAAACTGAAACAAGATTTAAATTATTCAAGATAAGACATTAGGGGGAAGTGTCACAAAGGTAAAATAAAAAATAAAAAATAGGAATTCACCAATGTAGAAACTAGGAAACATTATCATCAAAGTTATTAATAGTTAATAGAGGGTCCTTAGTTTGAAATAAATTGGGGTGTTTAATGCTCACAATGAATGTTTAAATAAAATAAATCATAAAAATGAAATTAGGATCTAGTGTGCAATAGACTACAACAAATTACAATTTTTATGGGAAAAATAATTAAGAATTATCAGAATCCAAAATCTTTACTTTTAACAAAATATTAGATAGGTTAAGAAAATTTCAAAAGGAAGATTAACTAATCTTATAAAATATAACTATTATAAATTTATTTAACATCATATGATCATATTAGCATGTGCAAGATACCCCTTTCATAATTTGTAGATCAATAGCATGATATAGAAATCAGAAGTATAACATGTTTGACCCCTAAAGAAAACATAAGTTTATATTGTAAGGAAACGAAGGTAGCGGAACAACTTCCTACACTAATCTTGAGAGGATAAAAATGTAAAACTTTACAGATCTTTAACAATTACAAAAACTTAAACATAAATAAACACAAATATCATGCATACCACAAGTACACAAGGATTTACGTGGGGAAAACCCTTTTGGGAGAAAAACCCCACACTCCAAAAGCCACCCAATATATTATTCAAAAATCAAAAGATTACAATATACTTGCAGAGCAAGCTTCTCACAGGAGTATCACCACCAAAGATCAAGAGACAACACGACCACTGTTAGACTCTCAGAATACACCCTCATCTACATACATCGCAACCACTTATAACAAGCTTTTTGGAACCTTCTAGAATTAGGGTTTTACAAGGTCATTTTTTAATTGACGTGTTAATAGAAAAACCTTAACATGTCAACGGGAAAAAAACCTTGATGTGTCAGAGGGCAAAAACCTTGACATGTCAGTGGGAAAACCTTGACGTGTCAACGAAAAAAAAAATTGGGGTGATGCCCCGAACACCATGTCTTGCTATGAGTGTATAGTATTTGCATGATCAGTCACCACCTATCAACAATAAACCATATATAATTGCAACATTGAGACACATTTTCCCAACATATATTATGATATAGAGTACAAGTACAAGTAGATGTGTTACCAGTTATTAGATATTGTCTTACTACCAGCTAGGCATCAATATCCATGATGGAGATATCTCTTATTCATATGTAACCATTGATCTATTATCAATTGATATTCCATAGTTCTAGTAGAGATACCTGGATCACCTAGTTGAACATTCTAATTTCTTTCTTTCTTTTAATTTGTAAAAGACTAAATTATATCTTGGGTTAGGGACCACCATGGCAAATTAAGGGTTAAACATAGGGATTTGTCTTAATAACTTGGATCATGATGCATCACTCTCACAAATATAAAGCTTTAAAGTGTGTATATGTCATGTCTTGATTTAAAACTATTTTTACAAACTCACAAAGCTTGGATAATTTAACTAATCTCAAATAATAAACCATATAAACAATTTCATTATTAGTTCATAACTAAGTTAAAAATAAAATCTTACTTTATGAACTTTTATAATTCTTCTAAATAAAGTGCCTTGATTAAATTTAAATATCATATTATCCAAAAAAAACTTAATAGATAAGAAACTTGTAAATCTAAACATTAGCTTAAATATTTATTTAAAGGGATAACATTAAGTAAAACATGAAAATATAATTTGAACAAAATGCTAAAAGATATCAAAAAATAAAAGGAATGAAACTAAATTAAAAACAAACGTACTAAAATGAAATAAACATAGTTATATATTATCATCAAAATTTGTGAAAAAAAGAAGTAAAACCCCCCTAAGAGATAAGATAGTGATTGAGAAATTATTCATTGATGAGCAAGGGAATAGCTCTCTAGATAAATCTTGTAAAATAAAATAATAAAATTATATATTGTCATCAAAATTTGTAAAAAATAAAAAATAAGACCGGCCCCCCTAGGAGATAAAATAATGATTGAGAAATTATCCGTTGATGAGTACGAGAATATGCTCTCTAGATAAATCTTGTAACTTGAAAATGTTACACCTAGAATTTCAAAATTTTGGTAAGGTCCTAACCACGGTGGATCAAATTTGGCATTGCTACACTCTTTCTCATGTATCTTGTCCCACATTACGAATAAATCATAAATTATAGAATATTTTTACCTTGGCATGTTTATCAAGCTAGCATTTAACTATAGTCTAATGTTTGCTATTTTTTCTAAAGAAGTGTCTCATTTTCTTCTAATTTTAGCAAATTAAAAAATTTGGCTTCAGTCTTGTTATTAGTTCCTAAGTAATCTTAGATAAATTAAAAAAGGAAAAATCTTCCAGAAGTCTAATCTACAAGCTAGATGATATAGTGATGCTCTTAAAACATATTTAATATTTTTATATTATACCATAATTAACATTTTAATTTTCCTCAACAATCATTTTAATTATATAAATTGATTCATTGAATCCATTACCCTGGGGGTAATTGTTTGGAGATTATTCAATAATAATTTTATGTTCTTAGGTCCATTTAATAAAATTCTATGAAAGAAATAAAAATCCATTATCACATACCGACATGAGGGAATTCTAAACCTTATGATTATGGTGTTCTCTAAAAACTTGATAAGATATTCTATTATACTAATCTCTTCACTTGTAGAGTAATTAGTTATGTCCAAGATGAACTTGTTTCTAGTCGAGGAGTTTTAGGGTTAATTACTTTAATAAAATATATTCCCCATTTTCAATGGTATAGATTCACTCATTGGTTGAAGTGGCATAACATGATTATTCTCTATATTTGTAATTATAACACTCTAAATCTAGTTTCTAAAATATGAGTTTTTAAAAAATAGTTAAGATGAAGAAGCTCAAGCATTGAGCACAAATAAAAGTGGTCAAGTTTTATAACTAAAATATAACACAATGATTGATGCGTTCCCCCCCATTTCTTTTGTTTAGTTAACTAGTTTTTAAAATCAATTGGTGGAATGAAAACTAAGAGTATGTAGTAATTTATTTATATTTATTCAATAGTTTTTTTGTATTTTTAAAATAGATGCATCCTAAAAAATTGATCATTGATTGTGCATGTCATCTAACTTTCATAAAAACAATAAAAATGTTAAATTTTAAATTTTAATGTGTAGAGAATGAATCATAGAACTATTTATATTTTTTTAATTTTTTGGATAAATAGATCAAAAAATATTTTTAAAAAAATACACAAGTAAATGAGACATATAGAGACATCACTAAAACCAAATAAAAATAAATACCATAATTCATTCAAACTATAGAAAATTTATACTGTTGGACAAGTAAGAAGTAGATTGATGTTTTCGTGGTGGTTTTGTAAAATTTCAACCTAAAATGTGTAAACCTAATGAGGAGGAAGTTCAAACATGTTATTTTATGTGTAAAACAAGAACTTGTGAGCCCAACATGCAAGTCGAATCTTAATGAGTGGAATTATTATAATTTAAACCATAGCATGCACATGTTATAACACAAGCTTGTTATATAATACACAAACATTATAAATAATACCAAAAACCCAAAACAACAACAAAAAACTCGTTACAATTCAAAATAATGCAAATATGTTATGGCTTGGTATTTACTAAGCCTAACAAATCCATAATGTGTACACATTAAGACTTACAATTTTAAGTGCATGATCATGTTACACATTAAAATATACATTTGACCAATTTTTTAACCCACTATCTTTGTGCACAAACCCTTGATTTGACTCATATCTTCACTCACTAGGATGAAATCATATAAACAATAATATTGAAATTCCCAAATTCATAGTGCTAAAATTGAAAATAGAAAGAAAGAAAAATAAACATGGATTATGCTTCACAAATAAAGATCTCTATAATGTTTCCAAAATTTTACAATGTAAATCATCAAGGTATATATAATAATTTCTTAGTTACAAATCATAATAAGTTTTGATTATGAATTTTGGATAATTATTTTTTCAATGATTGTAATAATAGTTCATGCTTCCATTTCAAAGATAAAAGCTATTAAATTTTTAAGTTGAATTTACCATGCAAAAATTTCTACTAAGCTCTATTATATATCCTTATTTAATATTTTATGCAAAGTGCTCTACAGAGAATAATAAATCAAATTATATTTTTTAAGATTATGTGTGTGTTCAATAGTGGTATTTCATTTCATAAAGTATTTTGTTTCAAGTTTTATATTGCACCAATGAAATAGGATTTGATACTCCAATTTGAGGGTCTACACACAACATCGAAATTCTAAGATAACTAATTAAAAGAAAGTTTGCAATTTTGTTCCCCATGATATTTATTTTAATTCTCAAGAGATTAAGATCATTAAATAAATCCAAATGATCAACTAGATTAGTAGTCATATAAAGGGAAAAAATCATTTGATCACTTACCTTAAGAACCGGTTCAATTTCATTTCATGGGTGAATTTTTCTCTATCAAGTTCTCCACTTTATTTTTTTATAGGCATGGCCATCCAATTTGTTCATTAGGTTAGCTTTGAAAAATGACAATTGATTATAACTTTATTAGATTCGAGATGATATCAAAGATTTTACACTCACGGAGTATTATGTATCACAAATATATATAATTTAAAGAAATCACTAACCATTTATGAAGCTACAAAATTGAACTTCATGCACTCATTGATCTTCATATCTATAGAAACCAATAAAAAAAACTATATGTGGGGAGAACTAAAGGATATGTTGATAGCAATCAATGAATATTTCAATATCTAGAATTCATGGTGGGGATGAACTTAACAATTTTCAAATTTGTAAAAATCAATTAGAAGACTCCACATGTAGAAGTTAAGCTAGTCAAACTAATTCCAAACTTGAGATTTTGAATTAATCCATTTTAAAATCTTAAATATTTAAAAATTTAAAAAAAATAGGTGAAGAGATGGTTTCTAGATGTTTTGAAGACTTTTTGGATATAAAAATAATCATAATTTGGGTTTAAATTTGCTTCAGATCTAACTTCACACTTGATAAAAGCTTTGATAAATAGGTCAACTCTAAGAATGACTAAGTGTAAGCATCAAATCATAGTTATAAGAGATAGAAGCAAGCATTGTATAAGTTGAAGGTTTAGCACAAAGTCTTTGTGTTAATTTAATGTTTCTTAATGATGTGGATCTAATATTATTGGTTAATTTATTAAAAATTTTAGTTTAGATTGAATTAATATTTGAAACAATTCATTTTTTTTAGAGTTTAGATCTAAAAAAAATTAAAATTAGTGAAACCTATGTTTAGATTGGGGATAGAAGAAATAAAATATAGTAAATGGCATTAAACTTTCAGATGTTGAACTTAATAATTTAGATAGGATGTTCTAATTCTTTCGGGTACAACTTTAGGTGGCATAATCAATGATTCAATCAATCAAAAGACACATCTAGTGATATTAAATTTTGTGGGGTTGGACAATGACACGTGGAAAGCTTTGAAATTATAGGATTGTCAAGAAAAAACATGAAAAAATACAACAAAATTGAAAATGAAAGAAAGAAAATTGAATTTTAATAACTCAAGAGGCCTAGATTTCATAAGATGAAGACATGAACAAATGGATTAAGACACTTTTCAAAGCTTGAAATTCTTGATTTTTATAACTCATAGAATATTTAGGGAATTTGAAAAAGGTAAAAACAATCAAATCTAGTAAGAAGCTAAAATAGCCTATATCATAATCCATGAAAACTTTGAAATCAAAATAAATGGTTTTGAGTCTAGAGAAGCTTAAAGAATAACAAAATTGGAAAAACTAGGTAAAGGCCTCTAAAATTAAATATTTCAAACTAGACAATCTAGTTTAAACAATTAGGAATTCAAACATAAAACCAAAACAAAATTACTTAAAATAGGGAAATAAAACTATTAATAAATAAAACCAGAGATATAGTAATCAAGAACTTGAAGACATTGAGAAAATAATGATAAACTTAAATGCACCCAATAAAATGAGAATTAGGGAATTGATCAACATATGATAGTAAACCTAGGTAAATATAAGTTGAAACAAGATAAAAAAAAAACTAAGAATAAGACATTAGGGGGAAACACCACATGTGCAAAATTACAAATATAAACCTTCCAAATTAACCAAGGTCTCAAATAAGAAACATTAAAATCATAATTACAAATGATTAACAAGGGATCTTACGCTTGAAATAAACTAGGGCTTGTTGTGGTCTCAATTCCTTCAAGAAATATGGGTTGTAGCTCATCATCATCATTGATTGGATAAAATTATGGACTAAAAATGAGGTTCTTATGAGTTCATATATTCGCAAGTACAGATAGATTAATTCTTTGAGATAGTATTATTTTCCTATGTTTGTTCCTAAGTGTCAATCTAGGAGTCATAAACTTGTGAAAGGTGTTGCGATAGTTGACCTAAGGGCTAGAAACAATGAACTAAGTGGGGATGTATGCAACTACTTCACACAATAAACTCTTAACCTTGAACCTAGTTTAATTCTATTGTTTATGTTTCCTGGTAGAAATTGTGATGTCCAGGAAGTGCACCAGGAACTATGACAAGAATTGCAGCGAAAGAAATTATAATAGAAAATAAAGTATGTTTCTGAATGATGCACTATCAATAGTAAATTCTAGTCTATACAAATCAAATCTTCAATCCTCGAATTTCCAACAAGCACATTAACGAATAAAGAAACCAACTTTGAAATCAAATTAAATGTGACTGTAAATAATCAAATTTGTGTACAGAAAAGAAACTAACTTTAAATCAAATCACAAACTTCTAATTACCACACTAAAACTAAAAATAGATCACCAATTGACACAAAGAGTGGGCCCTGCCTCCTTGGCTAATTGATGATGGAAATATTAGTGTGTTCCTAACTTAGCTCAATCACACATACGCATGAGAATTTCAAATTATTTTGAAGCAGCAGAATAACTTTGCATTATCATCTATATCTGAAGCCTTAAAATTTTGCACATATTTATACTTAAACAAGCACTGATAGATTTGTTATGGGTCGTTTGTGGCCTATGACCAACAAACCATTTGAGTTCGATAAAAGACAAAATTATATGAGTTTGACAAAACTAACAATGATCGCTAGCCAAAAATATATAATAGTCTTAACAAGTACTCTTTTCAAAAATAGTCATGAATAAAAACAAATTGATCATTTCCTTGTTCACGTCTTCAACTGGACCTTAGCAACTTTGGGAAATTATTTCTTGCCATTTCAGCCATAGATTAGTTAGCATTTCGATTGACATTGGAATTTTCTAATCATTTTACTTTCCTATTACATTTTGTCAAATACTCATACTTCTTGTGACAAATAATGACTAGAGGACAAAAAAGATAAAGGAAAAAGGGAAACAAAAGGTGAACTTATTGGAACATTTTAACCCCCATCAATAATCATCATCAAATTGATGCTTTATTTTACTACAGAAATATTGTAAGTGAATGACATAATCATTAGTAGACATTATATATTTGGGCATATATAGTCAAATTGGTTACAATTATTCTCAAACCCATATTAACATGGAATTGTCCTAAGAAAGCTATGGCTAGCTTATAAAAAAATGGATAGGATTGGGAGGTAAATAGTAGAACCATTGAATAATATGGCCTCTCAATGTTTGTGGAAAAACTTAATCAAGACTTTATCCTCATATGTAAAATCTAAACATGCAACATTAAAAGCTTGTAAATGAACATGGGGAACTCCTTTTCCATGACATAATTCAAATCTAGTTGCCACAAAACCAAGACAATAGGTGTGTCTCCATTTAAATGTAAGAGGCATGTGATGTGGAGGATATTTTATGTAATAAATTCATATTTATTAGGTATATCATTCAATTTCTTCTTGAGTTGATCAAAATATTTAAATAGTGTATACAAGGTAGAGGTAGCAATAGTGGTACTATGAGGAGCATAATAAATAATGAAGTATAAACATAATGATAGGAAATGAAGTGAAAGGTAAATATATGCCCATGGTAGGACTGCAACAGGGTATGGAATGGGGTATAGAACTAGGAATGGAACAAGCCATGGTGGATGTAGGGATTGCACTAGAAGATGTAGCATTAATAATGGAGGTGAAAATAATAGAATGAACACTAGGATCATTTGTAGTCATAACACTAGTAGGGATATCATGGAAGGTGGATGAAGTTGTGGTAGGATAGAAGAAGTTATGTGTAGATGTAAAAATATCCATATGGGACATAGGTATAGTAGGAGAAACATAATTGGGAGGTATGCCCATTTTTGGAATAAAACTAAGGGGGAAATCGAGAAGAGGATACACCATTAACTAGGAGTAACTTTAGTTTCAATGCCTTTTTCAAAGTAATTTCCACCCAAATGGTTTAGTAAGTAATATATCATAAAAAACTGAAATTAATTTTTAAGACTATTCACATTAGCTAAACTATCATGCTCATGTGAAAATTGTTATTTTCATTATCATAATCTTCAACCTTGATTTCAATAATAGGAGATGTAACAATAATTGTGGGAACATCATTAGGAACACCATTTCAGTAGATTGAGCCATTTGAGGATGCAAATGAGGGCTTCTCCTTAAAGGGATACAAGGATGGAAATGAGATCTCTCAACATGCAAACAACTCACAAAGCTCAAAAGACCAAATAATAGAAAATGGAGATAAAGTTCTAATTTAAGATTAGAAAGAACTTAGATATAAAAAATAATACATTAAATGAGACCCTATAGGTGAAAACAAGTGTGGATAGAGGAAGAAAAAAGCTCATAAAATAAAACGTGAAACCCTTAAGAGAGGTATAATTATGAAGCATAAGCAAAATGGAATCCAAACTGTGATAAAATTTGAAAATAGAATGAAAAAATAGAAAAATTAGATTTCAAAATACCAAGCAAAGAAAGATAAACCCTAAGCCAAAACCATAGGTCATGTAATAAATTCAGGTTCACCAAAAA
This sequence comes from Sequoia sempervirens, assembly GCA_007258455.2. NCBI lineage: Eukaryota > Viridiplantae > Streptophyta > Pinopsida > Cupressales > Cupressaceae > Sequoia > Sequoia sempervirens. The sequence continues at coordinate 177,969 of VDFB02045340.1, read as the reverse complement.
TGTAAGGAAAAACACCCACTTACATAAATTATCCTAGAGAAATTAATTAAATCACAATTACTAACAAATCTAACCTTGGGTAATGAGTTGGAACTAGAAACAAAAAATACTTGTATTAAATACATGAACTAAATAAATTAAACAGTATTACTTGACTAGATTTTGAAAATGGGAAATTGAAACTTTAGAAATGTCTAGTTCATTGATTTGCTACACAATTAAAATTTAGTGCATATGCAAATGGTTGTCTTAAAATTCAACAAACTATGTTTCACCCTAGTTCACAACATGCATGCAAACTTGACCTTTGTGAGTGTATGTAAGGAAAATTAGATGCGGAAACAATTCTCCTAACATCAAAACCTCAAGGACGAATGCAGATACACATTAAAAATTCTACAATTACAGTCAAATTGAGATGCACATGAAAGAAATAACAGAAACAGAGTATTTGACACACACATATGAACACTAGATATACGTGGGAAAACCCTTACGAGAGAAAAACCCACCACACCAAGAGAAATCACTTTGTATTACAGTAATGGAGATTACATACAAATATCAGACTTATCTTTCTGATGTCATAATATAGCAGCATTCACCATGAACAATCTTTGTACAGGAACCTACAAGTTTCAGTCTTCACAGAATAGAATTCATCCACTGATACAATTCGAACTATTCATCCAACTGTTGATCGAACCAACCGAACCATCAAGCATTTGCTACTACAAAACTATGTTCATGGTGTTCCCTGTCTGTCAAACTTCCTCACAGAACTGTCACAACGGACTATCTTCCAATGGTTCCCATTCAGCTCCTCCTATTCATCCACGAGATGCCACATCAGAAAGTCTCACTTGGTCAAATGGCTTCAAGCTATGTTGTCATATCGGTGAGACACTGAACATGTCTCCCCGATGCCAACACAGTAAACACTCGATATTGCCAAGACTCCATCCTATCACCAAGATGTTACATCAAGTTCAGAGAGCTATCGCTCAACTTTCGCCATGTCGCCAAGACATATCGCTTTCGCTGAGATGTCATACTAAAGCCTCAAAGTCACACAGCCATGAGTTTTCCATTCGACAAGACTATCGCTCTTTGGTGAGACCACATACCGAGTTGTCAAGACATACCAACAACAAACTCCATCATTGCTAAGACATTCAACTGTCACCAAGAGATTTCACCAAGATCTTATGTTATATCGAACACCAAACAATAGTCGCCAAGGCATTCGTCTTTCGCCAAAGGTTTCACCGAGCTCTTAAGTTACACCGAAGCCATGCTACTATCGGCAAGACCTTTTCCCATTGCCAAGACCTTACTCCAAGATCTCACAAGTCATACCGAGCACACTAGTAGTCAGTAAGACTCTTGTCTATCACTAATAGTTCACATTGAGATCTTTATGTTACTGTGAAGACTCCACGAAGACTCCATATGTGTTCCCATCAGTGAGACATTCAACTATCGTTGAGACTTCTTTCTGAGTGTTGAAGTCACTCTGAAACCCCCGGTCGCTATGAGTCTCCCCGACACTTAATTAAATGGCCTGTCAGCCAGAGATCTCCACGTGGTAAGATGTCACAACGATTGCTTCTTGTCACAACGATAGGTTCCAAAATACAAACATTCGGCAAGATGCTTGCTAGGTCACAGCGACCTGATTTGTTCAACAATGTATCAAAGCTGCTAGTCAACCAAACATGATAGATGTCATACCGACTTTGCTCCAGTAGAGGTTATAGCCTGTGGGATTGAGACATATATTTCCAAAAATCTCCCACTTGATGAAGATCACACAAGCACCTCCAGAGCACATCATAACTACAGAAAATCATGGGCACTAAGGCCCATTGAACTGGCACACCACCTGAACTTTTATGTGCTCACTTGCTTCGTCAATGCATCTGCAACATTCTCCAGAGTATCAAATTTTTCCAAACTGACCTTTCCATCCTCCACCATATCTCATACAAAGTGGTACTGTACATCTATATGTTTCATCCTGGCATGGAAAGTAGGATTCTTTGCCAGACAAATTGCACTCTGACTGTCATAGAAAATAGTTATTTCCCCTGCATCAAAACCAAAGTTAGAACACAAATGTTTTAACCAAACTACTTCTTTACAAGCATGAGTAGCTTCCATGTATTCAGCCTCTATAGTGGACAAAGTGACTACAGCCTACCACTTACTCATCCAACTCACTGTACCACCATTCAACATGAAAGTATATCTACTGGTGGATCTCCTGCTGTCAATGTCCCTTGCCCAATCAAAATCTACATATCCATGAATGCTGAGAGTCCTCTGTGATTCAACTAAGTTCCCATGGTAACACAAAGCAAAATCTAAAGTCCCCTTCAAATATCTAAACACTCTCTTCACTACATCCCAATGTGTTCTTCCTGGATTAGCCATAAACCAACTAAGAACTCCCCCTGCTTGAGCAATGTCTGGCTTTGTACAGACCATTACATACATAAGACTACCTACTGCACTAGCATAGGGCACACTAGTCATGTCCTCCATCTCAGTAGGATATTTTGGACAGTCTTCAATAGATAGCTTTGTTCCCTACAAGACTGGAACAACTAACTGCTTGCAATTATTCATGCAAAATCTCTCTAGAATAGTCTTGATATACTTACTCTGACAAAGCCAAAGTTTTCTACTATTCTTGTCCCTGGTTATCTCTATCCCTAGAATATACCTTGCTACACCAAAATCTTTCATTTCGAACTTAGCAGACAACTGAGACTTAAGATCAGAAATCATTAGCTTACTATTGCCTATGAACAACATATCATCAACATAGAGAGCAATAATAAGAACCTGATCACTTTCAGATTTATAATAAACACAATGATCAGATTTTGATCTCACAAATCCCAAAGACAATACAAAAGTATCAAATTTCTGCTACCACATTCTAGGTGACTGCTTTAAACCATACAGAGACTTTTTTAATTTGCAAACCAGTTTCTCTTTACCTTTTTCAACAAAGTGCTTAGGCTAGGACATATAAATTTCTTCTTCAAGATCACCATGAAGAAATGTTGTTTTCACATCCATTTGTTTGATCTCTAAGTCATACGCTGCTGCAAGTGACAAAAGAAATTTGATAGACGTCAACTTAGCTACAAGAGAGAAAATTTCCCCATAATCAATTCCCTCTACTTGGGAATAACCCTTTGCAACCAATCTTGCCTTATATTTTTCCACACTGCCATCCAGGCCAATCTTCTTTTTAAATACTCATTTTCAGCCCACAGCTTTTCTGCCTTTAGGCAATGGCACCAAACTCCAGGTCTCATTCTTTTCTAATGATGCCATCTCTTCGTTCATGGCTTCCAACCAAGAGTTTGAATCAGACATTTTAAATGCCTCTTTTACAGTCCTAGGCTCATTAGTGCTAGAAATTAAAGCATAGGCACAAGTAGAATCTATCAAAGAGAACCCATACCTATCAGGTTGTTTTCTTTCACGGGTTGACCTCCTCACTTGCTGAGGTTGAGGTTCTTCTTCTTCTTTAGAACTTTTAGAACTGCTTGAGCTCTCCTCAGTTTCAGGTACATTTTGAATTTTCAATTCCTCTTTCTCTAGAGTAGGAGGAATTCCAACTACATCCTTATTGTTCTCTGACTCCAGATCCAAGGTGGAAGGTTTTAGCTCATGAAATATTACACTTCTACTGTATACAACCTTCTCTGTATCAAGATTCCAAAGCTTGTATCCTTTTATGGCAGTGCTATAGCCAATAAAAATACATTTGATAGCCTTGTTCTCCAATTTAGATCTTTTCTCATATGACACATGAGCATATGCCTCATAGCCAAAAACACGAATATGTCTTAAAGAGGGCTTCTTACCAAACCACGCTTCCAAAGATGTTTTCTCAACAAGAGCAAAATTTGGAGAATGATTAATTAGGTAGCATGTAGTAGATACAGCCTCAGCCCAGAACTTCTCCTCCAAGCCAACACTACTGAGCATACTTTGTGCTCTCTCCATCACTGTCCTATTGAACCTCTCTGCAACTCCATTCTACTGTGGAGTATAAGGTGTAGTCTTATGTCTTTTAATTCCATGGTCTTTGTAATACCTTTCGAAATCATCAGAACAAAATTCACCGCCATTATCAATCCTTAAGCATTTAATTTTTCTTCCAGTCTGATTTTCTACAAGGTTCTTAAATTCCTTAAACTGACTAAATAATTATAATTTACTTTTCAAAAAATATATAGATACTCTTCTTGAATAATCATCAATAAACGACATATAGTATCTTGATTTAGACAAAGAAGGAACATTCACTGGACCAAATACATCAGAATGGATATAATCTAGCAAACCAGAAGATTTATGACAACTGGAATAAAATGAAACACGATTCTTCTTTCCATATATAAAATGCTCACAGAATTCAAATTTTAGATTACAATCTTCAAGCCCCTCAACCAGGTTTTTATTCTTCAAGGTTTTTAAACATTTTTCCCCTATGTGGCCTAGCCTATGATGCCAAAGAATAGTCTTCTCTGCTGGAAGTTTTACTTCCATAGAGTTTACATAATTAGGGATATTTCCCTCTTTACCTTCAGAAGAAACCTTCTGTGACTTTATAGAGACACTGTTACATTGAACAGCCTGTGTATCCAGCTTGTACAGGGTACCAATTCGAGCACCTCTAGCTAGCACCAATGAACCTCTAGTCATCTTGCAGCCATTTCCAAAGAATGTGACTTGTACTCCAGTATCATTCAACTTACTAACAGACAGTAGATTTCGAGCCAGACCTGATATGTGCATAACATCATTAATTCCCTTCACTATGCCATCAGGGAATTGGATTCTAACTCTTCCACGACCAACAATTTGCAAAGTTGAATCACTCACCAAGTACACCTTTCCACCATTGTATTCTTCATACTTTGTGAACCATTATCTATGAGATGTCATGTGGAAAGATGCTCCAGAATCAATTAGCCAGACATCATCTGATGCCTGTGTAGCCAAAGCTGCAATGAAGGCGTTTGCATCACTATGAGAAGAGTCATTGTCGGAAGAATACTTCTTCTTCTTCTTCTCCTCTTTACAATTCTTTCGGACATGACCAGGTTGCCCACAGTTCCACCACTTCACCTTGGACTTCTTGCCAGAAGACTTTGATCTCCCCTCTGATTTCAATTTGGACTTCTTATCCTTCTTCTTGCCTTTCTCTTTCGACCTTCCTCTAACAGCAAGGGCCTCCTTCACCATCTTAGAAGATTTCCTTCTCATTTCTTCTAACAGGAAAAAACCAACAACATCTTCCATCTTGAAACTAGATGTTGTACTCCTAATAGCCATCACCAGATGATCCCAAGAGTCTAGCAAAGAACATAATAGAAGCATACAACGATCTTCTTCTTCAATCTTTACACCAACAAATGTTAATTGAGCAATCAACAAATTAAACACATTCAAATGATCAGCTACAGACCCTCCTTGCATTCTCAAAACATACAGCTTTTCCTCAGGAATAGTTTATTCACCAAGGACTTCCCCTGATAAATAGATGCCAGTCTCTTCCACAAGCAAGATGTTTTCTCTTCATGTACATTGAGAAGAACGGAGTCTACCAAGTAGAGCCTTATCAACCCCTTAGACTTTCTATCTGCAAGGTCCCAATCTTCTTGCCTCATGCCTGTAGGTTTTGCTCCAGACATAGCAATCCAAAGATCACGATCCACTAAGAGATCCTCCATTTCGAATTTCCACAACTCAAAGTTACTGCCATTGAACTTCTCTATTTCAATCTTTCCTGACGTGCTAGCTATCTCAATCTGTAATTAGAAATTGACAAACTTCTATAGGACTCCCACTTAATAGAATTCCACAAAAAACCCAATGTACCCACAAGGATAACACAACTGGCCAGGATTTGATACCACTTGTAAGGAAAATTAGATGCGGAAACAATTCTCCTAACGTCAAAACCTCAGGGAGCAATGCAAATACACATTAAAAAATTTACAAGTACAATCAAATTGAGATGCACATGAAAGCAATAACAGAAATAGAGTATTTGACACACACATATGAACACCAGATATACGTGGGAAAACCCTTACAGGAGAAAAACCCACCACACCAAGAGAAATCACTTTGTATTACAGTAATGGAGATTACATACAAATATCAGACTTATATTTCTGATGTCATAATATAGCAGCATTCACCATAAACAATCTTTGTACAGGAACCTACAAGTTTCAATCTTCATAGAATAGAATTCATCCACTGATACAATTCGAACTGTTCATCCAACTGTTGATCGAACCAACCGAACCATCGAGCATCTGCTACTACAAAACTATGTTCATGGTGTTCCCTGTCTGTCGAACTTCCTCACAGAACTGTCACAATGAACTATCTTCCAATGATTCCCATTCGACTCCTATTTGTCCACGAGATGCCACATTAGAAAGTCTCACTCGGTCAAACGGCTTCAAACTGTGTTGTCATATCGGTGAGACACTGAATGTGTCTCCCCGATGCCAACACAGTAAACACTCGATATTGCCAAGACTCCATCCTATTGCCAAGATGTTACATCGAGTCCAGAGAGCTATTGCTTAGCTTTCGTCATGCCACTAAGACATATCGCTTTCATTGAGATGTCATATTGAAGCCTCAAAGTCACACAGCTGTGAGTTTTCCATTCGGCAAGACTATCGCTCTTTGGTGAGACCACATATCAATTTCTCAAGACATATTGACAACAGACTCCTTCATTGCTAAGACATTCAACTGTCACCGAGAGATTTCATCAAGATCTTATGTTATACCGAACACCGAACAATAGTCGCCAAGACATTCGTCTTTCACCAAAGGTTTCACTGAGCTCTTAAGTTACACCGAAGCCATACTACTATCGGCAAGACCTTTTCCCATTGCTAAGACCTTACTTCGAGATCTCACAAGTCATACCGAGCACACTAGTAGTCAGCAAGACTCTTGTCTATCGGTAAGAGTTCACATCGAGATCTTTATGTTATCGTGAAGACTCCATATGTGTTCCCATCAGCGAGACATTCAACTGTCACTGGGACTTCTTCCCGAGTGTTGAAGTCACTCTGAAACCCTCGGTCACTATGAGTCTCCCCGACGCTCGATTGAATGGCCTGTCAGCCAGAGATCTCCACGCGGTAAGATGTCACAACGACTGCTTCTTGTCACAGCAATAGGTTCCAAAATACAAGTGTTCGGCAAGACGCTTGCTAGGTCACAGCGACCTGATCTATTCAACAATGTATCAAAGTTGTTAGTTGGCCAGACATGATAGATGTCATACTAACTTTGCTCCAATAGAGGTTAGAGCCTATGGGATTGAGACATATATTTCTAACAGTGTAGACATGAACCTAATAAAAGTATAAATTGTAACTCATGAGACTAATATGGTAGATTTCTAACTATTGGAATTTTTTCACCTTAGTCTTTTGATATCTAAATTGATGTAATTGTTGTAGCTTGATAAGCTTGGTTTTCATTGATGTCAAAAGTATGTCTGATTTTGTGGCACTGTGGTTGTAATTGATGAAAGAGTGTTGCAATATGGTCATTTGGTTGTTGGAGTTTTAGCATTTCTTCGTTGATGATACTTTGCTCCTGTGGTTTGGAAAATGGATTTATGATGTTTTAGGACATGTGTGATTCAAGTTTCAGTTCATTTGGATTTTGGAAAGATGTGTTTGTGAGTGATAGTTTGAAGACTGTGGAGATGCTTTTAGAGGTGTAAAGGTTGGCTCTGCATTCCTTTGCACTTGCAGATATGGTTGTCCAGATTAGAAGATATGTTTTTAATGTTATGAAGGTGCTATATCCAAAGTTTCATATCATTTGTCCTTCTATAGAGAAAGTTTGAAGTGATAAATTTTAGGATTGTGTTGTCCGATCATTGGTTTTAATGTATATTGGCTTGCGCCAACGTGTTGTTGCATGAAGTTGTGAAATGGTTATGTGAGAGTGTTCATGCATATGATGTGATGTTTTCTATTGTTCTGCGAGATGTTTTTTGGTTTCTCCAAAATTGGCTATGGTCCAAAATGAAGGTGTTGTTGGGTTATGCTTTTGCCTAGCTAACTAGGTTATGTTGAAGGTGTACGCCACAAGTTCATGTTTGTGCGGAGTTCAAGGAGTGTTTGAAGGTGTTTTATGGGTCATTTCAACTCATCTGGAAGAAGTGCAGGTAATTTTTAATCATTCATTTGCACCATCTATGTTGTGATGGCTGACATGCTACAAGTTTCATATTTTCTTGATCAAGGCCGACCTAATTTGAATGTACGAAGCATGCAGATGTCGTTCATTGAAGATCGATGATGTGAAGAGAATTTTGGATTAGGTTAAGCATGTTTTGGAATTCGCAAGGTGTGTCAGACTCTTCCTAGTGTTGCATGTAGTTCATTTGGGTCTTTCCCTCTACATGTTTCATGTTGTTGTTTGATCTTTGGCCAACTTGTAATTGTAATATTATTTCTTGTATGCCAACATATGTAATGTAATCAATGTAATTGTTATCACCTAAAACTGCACCCTTGTTGAACCTGATGTCCAACGCCTCAGTGTAACATTGGAAGACCTCCAAAGATGTGGGTTTCTTTTAAGCAAAGGTCAACCTCCAGAGAAGGCTGGCTTCCTTTGGTGTCACCTAAAACTACTAATTTTTTGAAGGAAAATGGAGAGAGATAATGCATAAAAATGAAAAATAAACCCTAAGGTGATGCACCGAAATGACAGGAACAATGAGATACTTGAGCTACACTTGAATACTGATGATAGTCATGAGACTGCACAATAAGATCCTGTAGATCACACATTCAAACAGGTTTGACATGCACATGCCTTTAAGAAGGAAAGGCAGATTTTCACAAACTAGAAGATCATGTGCAGGATTAAGTAAACACAGTTTGTAACCTACATGATACTACTTCTGCAAAGAAAGGCACAACATGAAACAAAAGCTATAAGGAAAGAGAATATTTCACTAAGTAGCTCAATGAATCACTTAAAAAGAATGCACTATACTTGACAAGAATCAGAAGGCAGAATGATGGACCATCAATAGTAACCACCACATTCACTTATGTTCCTCATGTCAATATTTGAATTCCCCCCAGTCAAGCTGCTTTGAATGCTCCTGAGCTCACGTTGCTTTTCCTTCTGTTAATCACCTTCTCCCTGGTTAGACCACCACGGCTCTCCCTTAGCTTTCTCTGATTGGTTGAGCCTACTCCATGTAGATGTTCAGGCGGTCAAAAACTCCTTCAGTCAGAATTGCATCTCGGCGAGACACTGGAAGTGTCTCACCGATGTGATTATGTGTCTCAGCAACTATCGGCATATCATAGAACAGTCGGTGAGAGCTCATGCCACAAGAAATATACTATCGGCGAGCCCATTTCATGGTCAGGGAGACCTTCTTTACTTCAGCAAGACCTCTTGCTGAAGTCCTTTTCTCAGCGAGGCCTTTTTGTTGTTGGCAAGACTCCCGCTGAAGGAAAACATATCGAGGCCCCCCACTCAGTCAGCGAGACTAAATGTCTTCGCCAAGACATTACGGTGAAGGCATTAACCTTGGCCGAGACCACGAGCAAGTCAAGGAGACCTATGGCGATACCTCATTCTGCTCGAGCTCTTTATTTTCTTCGGCAAGATCGTGGTAAGTTGGGAAGACATCATGGTGTAGTCCATCAGTCATACCAATTCTTGTTCCATCGCTGAGACCACCTTGATTCGCTAAGAAATCTTGTAGACTTCCCTTTTCCTCTCGTGTTACACCGAAGATCTTTCCCTATTCGCCAAGACTCCACTCCGTGGCCAGACCTCACATCGATATGACTTCATTGGTGGGACCGCTAGCTTTCAGTGAGACTTTAATCGTCGTCGGGACTTCATGGCGAAGGCATCTCCTCTTGGCAATCTCTTTGTTGTCGGCGAGACATTGGAGTCAGGGAGACCTTTCTCTGACTTGAATGCTATGCCGAAGGCTCCCTGTTTTGGCGAGACACCACCAGTTTGCTGAGACCATATGTCAAAATACATCTCACGCCAAAACCTTATTGTTGTCGAGGATACTTCACTGGTCGTCAAGACTCTCTAAATGCTTCATTACACCAAAGGATTTTTAAGTTGGCGAGACTTTGACTATTTGCTGAGACCCTTCACCGAGCATCATAAGTTATCCTGAAGCCCGTTGTCGCCATGAGTTTCCCTGACTGATGATTGAATGGCCTATCGGCCAAAGATCTCAACGCGACAAGAGGTCATACCAAACCCTTCCTATCACAGTGATGGGCTCTGCAACTTCGTTTGGCAGGCAAAAAATAGGTCATAGCGACTTGTTCAAAATGGATAGTGACAAAGTAGCTAGTCGGCCAGACAGTGAAGATGTCATGTCGACCTGGCTCTAATGGAGGCTAAGCCTGTAACCACTGAGGCATATTTCCAATAGAGCATGCTTCCTAACTGAGCTCCCTATGAAATGTCATCAGATGCATGAACTAACCCTCAATGGAGATATCCCATTTGGCCCTTATGAACACCTGCAACATAGATGCCTTACCTGATTGAGCCTGAGGATGAAAATTAGGTAATAGTAATATCATGTATATATTGTAAACTTAGTTGATCTAGGTTGTGTATCAGCTAGATAAATCATCGAGGATGTGTAATGCATTATGATAATTGTATAAGTGACTGAAAGAGAAAGAGTAGAAGTGGAAGATCTTGTCTGGATTCAAGTTGATCATATTTTTGTGACAGAAGGGAAGTGAAGAGTGAGCCAAATTGTTTGTTGGAGGTAGTGATCCAAAGGAAAATATTCTTGAATACTAAAAGTAGTGAGCCAGTAAGCTACAAAGAAGACATTTGTAGAAGTGACAAAGTAGAATTAAAATCATCAAAAGAGAAGGGAAAAAGTAAAATTGCAATCATCAAAAGGATTGAGCCTAATTGTCAAATTCAGGCAGTGGAAGTTCTATCATGCTATAATAGTTTGTTCTCAGTTCAGGGAGTAGTTTCTTCCTTAGGTTGTAACCCTAAAACATAGTTGTAATTGTTATTGATTTGGGAGGCTAGATTGGGATAGTAGCTCCTAGTAGCATTTCTCACCATGGTTTTTCCCCTTTGGGGTTTTCCACGTACATCTGGTAGTGTGGTGTTTTGCATTGTGTTCAACTTTCATGTTTATGTTTGTAATGTAAAGTTTAAGTTTAAAATTGCTCCAGAGGGTTTGAGATTTGATGGAATCCTTATTCACCCCCCTCTCAGTATTTTGGTGTGTGTTCAACAATTGATATAAGAGCTTGATTCCTTAGAAAAGTCTAATAGCATGAGAAAGATTTGGGATGGCACAAGGATCTCACAAGGTGCTTAGTTTTGATGAAGCAAATTTCAATTTCTAGAGATTCCAAATGGAAACCCATCTATCCTCTTTGGGGTATGGATTTTTGGAAATCTTGCAAAGATGGATATATTGTTCTTGCTACTCCTCCAACTGATCTAATTGAGATCAAGGCCTATGAGAACAATAGAAAGGAAAATAATGATATCTTGAGTGGGCTATCAAATTTTGATCTTATAAAGGTAATGCATTGCAAGTTAGCAAAGGAGGTCTAGGATAAGCTTAGTGGAATCTATGAAGGATATGTCAAAGTGAAACAAGCCAAGTTGCAGATCTACAAAGCCAAGCTTGAGAACTTAAAAATGTTAGAGGATGAAGATATTGGTGGATATGTGCTCTTAGTAGATGAAGTGGTAAATGCAATCAGAGGACTCAGTGAAGACCTTGAAGAATCTATGGTGGTAAAAAAGGTACTAAGATCTCTTCCTAAATCTTATAGTTCTAAAGTCTCTTCTATTGAGGAAGATAGAGATCTAGATAAAATTTCAATGGATTAATTATCTGGTGCCCTTATTGCATTTGAAATGAGAGAATTTTACAAGGAAGTTCCAAAGAAGGAAGCAACCTTCAAAGCTAGCAAGAAGGAAATGTATGAAGCATCTGATTTGGATAGTGATAGTTGTTGGGAAAATATGTCTTAACCTTGCAATTATATATGATTTATTAATAGTGTGTATGTTGTCATGTGGCGAGTGATCATGCAAATACTGTACATAGACGTGGGGTTCGGGGCAATACCACGAAAAAAAAAAATTGCTGACACATCAAGGTTTTTCCCATTGACACATCAAGCTTTATTTGTTACCACATCAAATGAAAAATAACCTTGTAAAACCCTAATTCTAGAAGGTTCCAAAAATCTTGTTATAAGCGGGTGGGATGTATGTAGACGAGGTTGTATTTTGAGAGTACAATAGCAATTAGGTTGTCTCTTGATCTCTGGTGGTGATACTCCTATGAGAAGCTTGCTCTGCAAGTATATTGTAATCTTTTGATTTTTGAATAATATACTGGGCAGCTTTTGGAGTGTGGGGTTTTTCTCCTGAAAGGGTTTTCCCCACGTAAATCATTGTGTTATGGTATGCATGATATTCATGTTTATTTTTGTTTAAGTTTTTGTAGTTGTTAAAGATTTGTAAAATTTTTACATTATTCTCCTCTCAAGGTTAGTGTAGGAAGTTGTTCTACTACCTTAGCTTCCTTACAAGTGGTATCAGAGCTTGATCATGACCTTTGGTTTCACTTGTGGGTTGTTGGGTATTTTGAACTAATCTAGATTTGAGTGGGAGCTTGTGCAAAAGACACTTTGTGATCTTGTTGCAGGAATTTTCAAATGGAAAGTTCATCAGGGAGAATAGAGGTGGAGAAATTTTCTGGAAATAATTTTGAGATGTGGAAGCTAAAGATGGAGGATCTATTGATAGATCGATATTTGTGGGATGTTATTGATGAGAATGTTTCAAGGCCTGCAGATCCTACTCAAGTTGCTCAATATGATGTTATGGACCGTAAATCCAAGGGTTTAATCAGATTGTGTTTGGTAGACTTTGTTTTAATTAATGTCCATGAAGAGACCTTTACACATAAACTATGGAAGAAGCTTGGTGAGATGTATCAGGCCAAATCTTTAGTGAACAAGATTTTCTTGAGGAAGAAGTTCTATTCCTTGAGAATGGAAGAGGATGGATGAATCATAGACACCTAGAAGCATTCAATATGTTGGTGGCTCAATTGGCATCAGTTGGTGTCAAAATTGATGAGGAGGAGAAATGTAAGATCTTGCTTTGTTCTTTTCCTGATTCATGGGATTCTCTTGTTATGGCTATTGGGAGTACTTTTGTTATATTGAAGACTAAAGATGTGGTTGGGATTTTTCTTTCTAAAGAGATGAGGAGGAAGGTATCCATCACTTCCAAGGAGGCCCTAAATGTTCATGGAAGACCTAAGGAAAAAGGAAAGAACAATGAGAAGTGTGAAAAATCCAAGTCCAAGGGGAGATCTAAATCTCCTAGAAAGTCCAAAGTTATTTGTTGGAACTACGATAAGCCTAGACATGTTCATAAGGAATGCAAGAAGAAAAGAAGAAGAAAAAAAAGAAATTTGGTTCTGATTCTAAGTTCAAGAAGGAAGATGGCGATGCATTCATTGTAGATTTGGCAACTCGTGTAGGTAATGATGCATGGTTAATTGACTCAGGTGCATTTTTCATATGACCTTTAATAGAGATTGGTTTTGTGAATATGAAGAATTTGATGGAGGTAAGGTGTACTTGGGTGATGATTCTCATTTAGACATTATTAGTCATGGTAAAGTTAAAATCAGGTTTCCTGATGGTAGAATAAAAAGGATTAATGGTGTATTGCATATCCCTGGATTAGCACGAAATTTTTTATTTGTGAGCAAACTAATAGATGCGGGTGTGTAGGTAGTATTTTTTGATGTAGGATGTGATATGGTTAGAGGTGCTATGGGGATTGCTAGAGGTTTTCAGATATGGGACATTGTATAAGCTTGATGCATGCACTATTGAGTGCAATAGTACTTCTATGAAAAGAAAGTTTGTAGAAGAAGTGAGGGTTTCGCCTTCAACAAATGGTCATGGATTTTGGGTACCTAAGGGTGCTCTTTCTTCTGAGACAAAGTTACCTACAGAGAAAACTATGTTATGGCACCAAAGACTTGGCCACATTGGAGAAAAGGGTCTAAGGACCTTGAAAAATAAAAACCTTGTTGAAGGTTTTTCTGATTGTAATCTTGAATTCAATTTCTGTGAGCATTGCATTTATGGAAAAAAAAACCATGTTCAATTTTAGTTGAGTTCTCATAAATCTTGTGGTGTATTCGATCTTATTCACTCTAATGTATTTGGTCCTGTAGATGTTCCTTCAATTGGTAAATCCACATATTATGTTTCATTTATTGATGATTATAGTAGGAATGGGTATATTTTGTAAAGAGTAAATATGAAGTTTTCAGTTGACTTAAATAATTTAAAGAAATGGTTGAGTTGCAGATTGGAAAGAAAATAAAATATTTGTTGATTGATAATTGCGGTGAAATTTGCTCTAATAATTTTTATATATTATGTAAAGATTGTGGTATTCATAGATAGAAGACAACTCCATATTCTCCACAACATAATGGAGTTGCAAAAAGAATGAACAAGACACTGATGAAGAAGGCTAGGAGTATGATGAGTGGTATTGGCCTAGAATAAAGGTTTTGGGTTGAAGTTGTTGCCACTGCCTATTACTTGATTAACAGGTCTCCTACATCGGCTCTTGTTGATAAGATGCATGTAGAGGCATGGTCGGGTTGTAAGCCTTCATTAAGACAACTTAGATTTTTTTGTTGCGAGGCATATACACATGTCCCAAAGGAGAAGCGAACAAAGTTGGAGAATAAGGCTATGAAATTTATCTTCATCAAATATAATTATGGTGTGAAAGGATACAAGCTTTGGGATCCTTTTGCATAGAAGATAATACATAACAAAAGTTTTATTTTAGAGAAACTAAGCCTTCTTATGTTACATTGTAGCCAAAACAAAGTAAACAAGAAAATGTGATTCAATTTCCTTCTACACCTAAGAAAGTTGAATTGTGGTCCAAGGATAGACAAGAAGTTGAGGAGAGCTCATCTAGCTCTTCTTCTTTAGAAGAGGAGGAAGAACCTCCAACTTAGCTTGTTCGTAGGTCTACAAGGCATAGACAAACACCTAAAAAGTATTCACCTAATGATTGGAGATATTTTTTTTCTTTGAATACTAACATGGATGAACCCAGATCTATAGAAGAGGCACTAGGTGTGAATGATGTAGAATCCTGCAAGATTACTATGGATGAAGAAATGGCATCTTTGGAAAAGAATGATACATGGGATCTTGTACCATTTCCTAAAGGATGAAAACTTGTTGGTTGTAAATGGATGTTCAAGAAAAATATTGGTTCAGATGGAAGTATTGAGAAGTACAAAGCAAGGTTGGTTGCAAAGGCATATTCTCAAGTTGAGGGTGTTGATTATGGTGAGATATTTTCTCTTGTTGCAAAAATGACATCCATTATATTTTTGCTTTCTATTACTACTACTTATGATTTAGAGGTTGACTAAATGGATATGAAAACTGCTTCCCTTCATGGTGATTTGGAGGAGGATATTTATATGACACAGCCATAGCACTACGTGGTGAAAGGTAAAAGTAAGTTGGTTTGCAAATTGAAGAAATATGTGTATGGCTGAAAACGGAGTCCTAGGATGTGGTACCAGAAATTTGATACATATGTGTTGAGTTTGGGATTTGAGTGTTCTAAATTATATCATTGTATTTATTATAAAATTGATGGTGATCGTTTCTTGTTTATTGCATTATATGTTGATGATATGTTATTTATTAGTAGAGGGAAAGGTATGATTTAAGAACTAAAATCTCAACTTAATGCTAAATTTGAAATGAAAGATCTTGGTGCAACTAAACACATTCTTGGGATGGAAATTAAAAGAGATATAGTGAATAGAAAGCTATCGTTTGGCCAAAGCAAGTGTGTCAACTCAATTTTACAGAGGTTTGATATGCAGGATTGTAGACAATTGTGTGTTCTTGTTTCAGTTGGAACAATGTTATCTATTTCAGATTGTCCAACATCTCCATCAGATATGGGAGACATGAGAAAAGTGCCTTACCAAAGTGCATTTGGAAGTTTGATGTATGCTATGGTTTGTACTAGACCAAACATTGCCCAAGCAATGGGAGTTCTTTACAAATATATGTCTAATCCTAGTAGAGTTTAATGGGATGCAATTAAAAGAGTCTTCAGATATTTGCACAGTACCTCAAATTATTCCTTATGTTATCATAGTAATGTGACTGAAGCTGAGATTTCCCTTGATATTCATGGTTATGTGGATTCTGACTGAGCAGGTGATGTTGATAGTAGAAGATCCATTGGTGCTTATGTGTTTACTTTATTTGGTGGTGCAATTAGTTCGATGAGTAAGCGATGGGCTGTGGTTGCTTTATCCACTACTAAAGCAGAGTATATGCTAGCTACTCATGCTTGTAAAGAAGCCATTTGGCTTAGAGGACTGTGTTCAAATATTGGAATAAAACAAGGTATAATGACAATTTATTATGACAGTTAGAGTGTGATATGTCTAGCCAAGAAACCAACGTTTCATGCTAGGACCAAGCACATTGATGTACAATATCATTTTGTTAGAGATATGGTCACAGATGGCAAGGTGAAGTTGGTTAAGGTAGAGACTTTAATGAATTTTTTTGATTCTTTAACTAATCCTATGAGCATAGAGAAGTTTGAATGGTGTTCAGAGACTATGGGCCTTTCGGCCCCTAGCAATTAGAGATGATGATGGCACCCTTTCGTTGTCCTTGCAAGGTGTTCGACAAGTGGGAGATTTTTTGGAAAAAATATGTCTCAACCTTATAATTATATACGATTTATTGATAGGATGTATGTTGGCATGTGGCGATTGATCATGCAAATACTATACACTCATAACATTTTTCCTACTAACACGTCAAGGTTTTTTCCTATTAGCATATTAAGGATTTTTCCCATTGACACGTCAAGGTTTTTCTATTAACACGTCAAATGAAAAATGACCTTGTAAAACCCTAATTCTAGAAGGTTCCAAAAGGCTTGTTAAAAGCAGGTGGGATGTATGTAGACGGGGCTATATTCTAGAAGTCTAATAGCGGTCTGGTTGTCTCTTGATCTCTGGTGGTGATACTCCTATGAGAAGCTTGCTCTACAAGTATATTATAATCTTTTGATTTCTAAATAATTTATTGGGTGGCTTTTGGAGTGCAGGGTTTTTCTCCCGAAAGGGTTTTCCCCGTGTAAATCACATATGTTGTGGTATGCATGATATTTATGTTTGTTTTTATTTAAGTTTTTGTAATTTTTAAAGATTCGTACAAGTTTTGCATTATTCTCCTTTCAAGGTTAGTGTAGGAAGTTATTTCGCTACCTTAGCTTCCTTACAATAATGATGGAGAAGAAGCAAAATTTGTAAGGAAATTGAAGAGGGGTACCGAAAAGTACAAAAATAAGTTATCTTTCAAATGTTTCAAGTGTGGAGAGGTTCGTCATTTTGATTCTAAATGTCCCTTGAAAGATTCTGAAAAGAGAAACAAAGAGCCTAGAAGAAATAATATTAAGAAGAGTCTCTACTCCATGGAAGATTCCTACTCTAGAAAGGATGATGAATCTAGTGGTCTAGATAATGAAGATGGAATCATTTTTTGGTTGCTAAGAAGATTGAAGATAAAGCTAAAGATCCAAGTGTTGTATGTACTAAATTTCATGCAAAATATGAGACAAACTCATGGGTCGTTGGTAGTGGTTGTTCTAACCACATGACAAGAGATAAGAGCAAGTTCATCAAACTGGTGAAGTGGAATGGTGGCATAGTCAAGATTGGAGATGATACTTTAGTGCATATATGTGGAAAAGGTTCTATAAGTATTGATGGAAAGCATAGGGTAGAAGATGTTCTTTATGTCATTGAAGTTCTCTGACACAATATTCTTAGTGTGAGTCAGATGTGTAGAAATGAATACAATCTCATATTCAATGAAAGTGGATGTGAAATCAAAGAAGGAAAGATTGGAAAATTGGTTGTTGAAGGATATAGGACAAGTGGTGACATATACATCTAAGAGATGTTAATGGAAGAACTTATTTTCTAGGACAAGCAAGTGAATGTTGGTTGTGGCATAGGAGAATGAAACACATTGTTATGAAATATTGCATTCAAACCCACAATCTTAATCCATTTCCTACATAGCCCATGCGAAATAAACATGCATACAAGTTGCCAAAATGCATAGATCAAATAGACAAGCCACAAGATAACACAAGATATACCCTGGAAAAACCCTCAAAAGGAAAAAATCCAGCCTCCAAAAGTATCTATACTCCATCATATTATTCAACAATAAAGTAATACAAGAGTTGCAATGAATACCTCTGAAGCATCAAGCCCTCCAATGCATTCCCATGTGTCCAAGCATGAATCCACACATCCCATACCATGATTCACAAATTCATTCCACAAGAAGACTCAATAATGACATCCAACCCACTCATCCAACCTAAACCACTACATCTGTGTTTGATTTTATAGACACAAGCTCACACAAAATACAACTAGTGGTAAGGTGAAACCATGTACCACAAAACCATGTGAATAAAAAACCACTAACACCTTATTTAATATTGGGTACTAAGACATGAATTTATTTAATACTTCCCCAATATTAAATTATTATCTCATGTCTCCCACACAAATAATAATAATACAATGTTACAATACAACATAAGTGGGTCCTCAAATAATTACCTAGTGTGATTAACAACACCACCAAGGCGTATCACAACTAAATAATTATTTAATTACAACATTATAATAAATCAATTTATGCAATGGTGTACAACACCATATATCAACATTCTCCCACTTGTTGTATACATTTCATAAGGGATTAATGCATGAAATACATCATCATAGCCATCCAACAAACCACATGAATCTATAACATGCTCTCGTGCTTCATCAGGATATCTGCAATAAGAACAAAGTGACCACCATCTTAAGAAAGAACTCCTCTCATCCTCCAACATGCCACCTATTGAAGAAAAGGAACATGCCAAGATGAAGATGCACCAATCCATAAGCACAAGCATCAAATCCAAGTGATAACCAAGGATCTTAACCAAGCTGTTGTCAACTGAAAAACCCACATGATCAGAAATAACATCCACAACACATGCTAACACATCCAACCATCCATACCTCCAAGGTATCCATACATCAGTAAACTCATTCCAAGAACATATGCAACTTGTAAACTGCAACCACAAGTTCCCTGTATCAAACCTGCCAATGAAGAACATACATATCCAGGAACTCCCAATGCATAGGTAATGTCAAAGCATATCAAGTCTACCAATCAACACTATACATCAAGGTGTCATAAGTAAATCAAAGCATGAAGTACCAAGAACAATAACAATAATTCACACATGCAACCCAAATAGTTGCATAATCTCTTACAACATGTTGCCACCATCCTCCCTAAACCATGAACATCTAGGAAGGAACAATGAAGAGAGAATCCTATAAACCATAATATGTCCTCCTACCAACACCTCAAAAGTGTACTGTTGTGTCAAGTATGATCTCCCAACAACCCCAAATGAAAGGCCACAACAACATCCATAACACCCAATCTCATAGATCAACTACAACATATGGATCAATGTAACAATGCCAACATGGATGTAAGCCTCTCTAATCAAGAAGATCAAACTCAAAGTAACCATCCCCAATATTGGAAATCATCCCGTAAGCCATCTCCTAACAATCATCATCAATGGATGATATCATAAACTCAAAAGCACAAGGAGATAACCATGCTATAACATCCCTCAAAACGAACCCTCTAGAACTAACTATCCATAGCTCAAGATCCATATCTATGAAAGATAAAGCATATAAACTAATGCTAAACCATCCTCGAATGAGTATCCAAATCAATCACCATGAATCAATCCAATCCCATGAGAAATCAAAGCATGAAACATAACACATCTAAAAGATATAATGGGAAAATATCTCTCAAATAATAAGTTGCCAAGTAAACCAAGAGTGGGGAATGAGAATGCTCCTCCAGGATAACCAATTCATCATGACTCACTCTAAGAACAATCTCCTCTATCGGTCCATCATGAACTCATGTCCATAACCAGGTGAAGGCTCCTCGTTCTTCCTGTTGAAACCTCCAAAGAGTAACTGTCTCAAGCAAATGTCTCTAATCACAAGAGAACTCCAACTGTCACCTACATCTTTAAGTATCCACAAGCACCTGTAACCGATCAATCCATGCCAAACTCCAAATGCAACATAGCACCATCATGAAGTAATCAATCAAATGATCAATTTGCTCAATACAAAGCAAATCACCATGATCAATTTCAAAGCTCCAACCATAGAATTATGAACCTATCATGACAACATGATCTAACCATCTCATCCTAGGAGATCATATGCACCATAACATGCATCCTGGTCACAAGAGAACATGTAATATGCCAAAATCTAATCTAGAATCAAGAGTATATCATGAAATCATAAAAAACACTCTAAACCAAAAAAAAATATCCCCAATCACATGAAGATAACCATACCAATGATGTATCCACATCACTGCCAACAACTCCCACTGAACCGTGATATGAGCTACACATGGCATCATGACTACCATCCTCTCCATGAAGATCATCCAAGTCTACACACACTCAATTGCAATGTCAGTAACATACAAGTAAATTGAGATCTCCAAGCCAAGAAGATACACACAACCACCACCAAAACATCACAAACCAATCCTACACCGCCAATTCATCACTATCAAAAGCTCCCACTGAAAGTATATAACCAATGAATGTAACAAGCTATCATAACATCGTGATCAAACCACATGCTACAAGTTCCATCACCTAACTAATCAGGTACTCTAACCATCCATCCTCTCAATCTCGAAACAACATACCAATGTACAAATGACCAAAGACAAGGCCAACTAATGAAATCTGCAACAACAATAAATCAAACCTGGTGGATATAAATAGTCCACATCCAAGTCATCCCACTACAAGTGAATGGGTAGCTAATCCACAACCTGCATAACTTGTAGATCCAATCACTAAAACATGCTTGAACTCATCATCACATTAGCAACTACAAATTGAGATATCAAAGAAGATAACCATGTAGACATCAAGACTCAAGCACCAAATAAACCACAGATTTGATTTGCCAACCATGTGATGCAAACAAGCAGTTGCTCACAAAACCCACCGTGCAATGTAAACTCTGCTACAACAAAGAACACCCACAATACAAAAACAAATGCAAACAAATTTTGAATTTTTATTGCATCAAATCAACTCATAAAAATTACATCAAATGGAAAAATGAAATGCCACCATAGAGCATACAAAAATCTGCACATGAGATTAATGAACTATGGCTCTTCCTGTTATTCTTCTCGTTGCCCCAAGCTCTTTTTTGTTATTTTTCAAACCTTCATACGACTCTTATCTTTCTCTTCACTTCTCACACACCAGTGCCTTATCTTCTCTTCACTGGTGTTGCTCAACCCTGCAACACAAAACTCTCAATGATACCTCTACAAAGGCATCTTTCTCCTTCTCATTCCTCCCAAACTCCTTCCCACGTTTTTCTTCAAAAACCCCCAGAAATATACATTAAAATAATCAATTTTGGCCCAAGAATGGGCTCCCAACTCTCACCCAAGAATAGCTATCCATATTCTAAGTTTATGCAGCATTAAATGAAACATTTTAAGCCTCTATTAACTCCTACAGGTGTTGTCTTTACTCCCATAGGCGTTTTTATCTATTTTGGGCATTTTAAAATATCTAAAATCTTGATTTTCTGCGTCTTTTATGCTCCAAATGCCCCCCCACATTATTTATACAATAGATAAACAATTAAATATGAAATAAAAACTGATATTTGACTTTCATGGCCTCCATAATACCTTTCCAAAATAAAATTAATCAAATTGATACTTGAAAGTGCAGAATCGAGTGTCGATAGGCAAAAAAATTAAAGTTATCTGATTCACACAAAAATTGGTATGCAATATTGGAATGGTATCCCATGGACCCCTGCAAAAGGATTTTGCTCAAACCTTCATGGATTTTAAAATTTTAAACTTTTTGAAAATTGTCAACATTATTTAACAAACTTTCGATATTAAAATCTCCCAAACTAAAAAAAGTATGACTTTGATTCTTTTTGCACATTTCACATGCCACCTCCATGAATACCCCTACCAAATTATTTTACTCCAATATTTATGAGTTTTCCAAAAATAATTTCAAAAACTGCTTATAGAGCCTTAAAATGATGATTTGACAAAAACTGATTATATGCAAATCTAAACACAAAAAGAGCTTTCTAAAGCTGGGAAATGTCAAATGAACCCCAAAACACATCAAAACTGAAACTCAAACATGAAGCTTGTTTTTGGTTGATGTTGATTGCTAGTCTACCCAGATGCTTCTGCATCACCATGTCCACAAATGAGTAATCATAGTCAAGGAATCAAATAAGCATCAAGAAGATAAGAACAATATCCTAACATTAAACCATATCACCACCAAACACCACATACATGATCATGTCATGCTAATGTACCAAATGCACCTACATATCCATGACACCATAACCATAGCCATCGTTGCACAAGCACCTGACTATTACCCATACAAGATTCCAAGTCTCAACCCATGTCCAACCATGCAGTCCTCAAAATCGAAGACAACTTATGTACACATCACCATCAAAATCTCAACTCCGAAAATCACTTATAAACCTATACCAGGAAGCACCAAACTAATAATCAGTTGTAGCATCATAAAATTTATAAACATGTACTCCCTCAAGGTTTCACCTCTTCACTCATTCATATGCTCACACAATCGCACCTCGAATCTCAAGCATCTACAAGTGAATAAACAAGTACCAAACATTCCCTGCACCACAAACTAATATGACTGAACCACTATGTAGTACACTGTAAATGCTCTCCAACACCTCTTCAAAATCAAAAATCTGATTTCGTATGCAAAATTTATGACCAAAACCATGCAAATGAAAACATCTGACTTCCAGGGCCCAAAAACCCTTAGATGCAAACTCAAACCAGGAAACCTTTTTTCACCCAAATTTGGAAAACTTCAAATCTACAATAAACCTAATAAATTTTGACAACCCAAAAGCCCAAATTTGCATACAAACACTTGCAACATGTGTTCCATCTCTTGTAATGCCTTAAACCCTACATGCATGTCCATGGCTTCAACTGTGCAAAAGCTCTCAAACTAGGGTTATAACAAAAATTCTTCAACTATAAAAGCTTTTATACCACTTGTTAGGAAATATTGCATTCAAACTCACACTCTTAATCCATTTCCTACATAGCCCATGAGAGATAAACATGCATACAAGTTGCCAAAATGTATAGATCAAATAGACAAGTCACAAGATAACACAAGATATACCCTGGGGAACCCTCGAAAGGGAAAAACCTAGCCTCCAAAAGCATCCATACTCCATCATATTATTCAACAATAAAAAAATTCAAGAGTTATAATGAATATCTTTGAAGTATCAAGCCCTCCAATGCATTCTCATGTGTCCAAGCATGAATCCACACATCCCATGCCATGCTTCACAAATGCACTCCACCAGAAGACTCAATAATGATAGCCAACCCACTTAGCCAACCTAAACCACTACATATGTGTTTGCTTTTATAGACACAAGCTCACACAAAATACTAGTGGTAAGGTGAAACCATGTACCACAAAACCATGTGAATACAAAACCACTAACCCCTTATTTAATATTGGGTACTAAGACATGACTTTATTTAATATTTCTCCAATATTAAATTATTATCTCATGTCTCCCACATAAATAATAATAATACAATGTTACAATACAACATAAGTGGGTCCCCAAATAATTACCTAGTGTGATTAACAACACCACCAAGGTGTATTACAACTAAATAATTATGACATTATGACATTATAATAAATAAATTTATGCAATGGTTTATAGCACCATATCTCAACACACATTAACTTTGACAATCTTTTGAAGATTATCTCATTGCATGCAGTAAGAGATATGCCTAAGATAATCAAGCCTGCAAGTAATGTATGAAAGGAATGTCAGTTTGGAAAAAAGACAAGGATAAGTTTCAAGTCTAAAGAGCATTCTTCTTGTAGACCATTGGAGTTTATACATGTTGGTTTGTGCAAACCTACTAAAACAAAAAGTCTGAAGGGACAAAGGTGTTTCATTTTTTTTATTGATGATTTCTCTAGGATGACATGAGTTACTTTCGTGAAAGATAAAATTTGATTCTTTTAGTAGATTCAAGATTTTCAAATTTATGGTTGAGAATGAAATGAATGTTAAAATAAAATTCTTGAGGTATGATAGAGGAGGTGAGTTCACATCAAATGATTTCAATGATTTTTGTGAAAAACATGGAATAAAGAGGCATCTATCTATTGCTAGAACTCCTCAACAAAATGGGGTAGTGGAAAGGAAAATAGGACTGTTCAAGAGACGGCAAGGACCATGTTGATGAAATCAAATCTTCCTAATGTTTATTGGAGAGAAGAAGTTCATACTGCAATCTATATTCTTAATAGATGATTATTAAGATTGAATAGCACCAAGACTCCTTATGAGTTATGGTATGGAAGACCTACAACTGTCAAGTATTTTAGAGTCTTTGGAAGAAAATTTTATATCAGAAGAGATGAAGATGTGCTAGGTAAGTTTGATTCAAGAGTTGATGAAGGTATCTTTTTGGGACATTTATCTTAGGGTAAAGAATACAGATGCTACAACAAAAGACTGGGAAGAATAGTTGAAAGTACAAATGTTAAGGTTGATGAAGATCTACATCAAAATATGCATGAATTTGAGGACTGCATATTTGATGCACCTCCTTGCTTAGAAGATGAAGAAGAAGAAGAGGTTGAAGAAAAAGATGAAATTGTAGAAAATCATAGCAAGAATACTACCAAGTATGGAGATAAGAATGGAGGAGTACTGACCAGAAGAAGGCTTGCAAAGTCAAGTGAACAAGTAAACTTCTATTTTTTTATCAAAGATAGAACCAAAAACTTTTGTGGACGCTAGCAAAGATGAGGGTTGGATACAAGCAATGGAAGAAGAATTGAATCAAATTGAGAATAATCAGACTTGGGAATTGGTTTGAAGGCCTATGGACAAAAATTTGATAGGAACAAAGTGGGTATTTAAGAATAAGTTGAATGAAGATGGAGAAGTCATCAAAATAAAAGCAATAATGGTCTACAATGGATTTTCACAAGTGGAAGGAATTGATTTTGAGGATACTTTTGTTATGGTAGCAAGAATGGAAGCAATCATAATGTTTCTTGATTTTTCAACCTACAAGGACTTCAAAGTGTATCAGATGGATGTCAAATCAACCTTCTTGAATGAAGATTTGGAAGAGAAAGTCTACATAGAGCAACCTGATGGATTCTGGTTATCAAAAGAGCCAAACATGGTATGCAGACTTAAAAAGGAATTGTATGGACTAAAACAAGCTCCTATGGCTTGTATGCAAGGTTGGATAAGTAACTGCTTTAGTAAGGATTCAAGAAAGGTACCACATATAGTAATCTTTGCTTCAAAATTATGGATGAAATAATTTTGGTAGTTGTAGTATATGTTGATATAATCATTGGTCGAAATGATGAAATGTGTAAGAAGTTTGCTAAAAAAATGCAAAAGAAATTTGAAATGTCAATGATAGGAGAGTTGTCCTTCTTTCTTGGTCTTCAAATTACTCAGGTAGATGATGGTATTTTTATCTCTCAAGAAAAGTATGTCAAGGATATTTTGAAGAAGTTTGGAATGAAAGATTGTAAACCAATTAGTACTCCTATTGTAACTAGTTATCAAAATGCAAAGATGATGAGTCTCCACTAGCTGATCATACTCTATATAGATCTATGATTGGAAGTTTTTTGTACTAAACTACTTCAAGACCTAATATTATGTATGCAATATGTTTTGTTGTAAGATTTCAAGTTAATCCTAAAGAAACTCATGTGAAGGCATTCAAGAGAATCTTTAGATATTTGAAGAGCACTCTGAATCATGGCTTATGGTATCCAAAAGGTAATGACTTTGATCTGAGTGCATACACTGATGTTGATTGGGTTGGTTATGTTGATGATAGGAGTGCTAGTGGTGGCACTTTCTTTATAGGAAGCTAGTTGGTTTCATGGCATAGTAAGAAGCAATATTCAGTATCCTTGTCAATAGAAGAAGCAAAGTATATTGTTGCAAAAAAAAATTGTACTTAAGTATTATGGATGAAGAGAGCATTGAAAGATATCACGATAAAGTATGATGAGCCCATTCCTATTTTATGTGATAGGACAAGTGCTATCAATATTTCCAAGAATCTAGTGATGTATTCTAGAACCAACACATATCAATCAAGTATCAATTTCTAAGAGAGAAGGTTGCAAATAAAGAAGTCAAGTTGGAGTATGTACCTACAAAGGATCAAAATGTAGATATTTTCACAAAGACACTTGCAAAGGAAACATTTGAGTATCTCTGATAGAAGTTAGGGGTAATTCCCCCTCCTTCTTGCTAGATGCATAGTTGGTGCATCTATCCAGGAGGAGTAATTCAATCTATATTATTATTCCTAGACTAATGGTGGCTACCTTTCAGGGGGACCAAGTAGTGGTTGTTGTTGATAGGGGGAGCCTACAAGTTGTTTCAAAAAGGAAAGAATGTACATCAAAGGGGGGAAGTTTGAAGAGGAGAAATTATGCTTGAAAAGGGAGAGAAATTCCATTTTCCCTTTGTCCTTAATGTCAAAGGGGTGCACCTGAGGGGGAGAGAGGTTGTGTACCAAAGTGATTTTTCTATTAATGACAAAAGCGGGATACTATTGCAACTTGATAAGCTTAGTAGTCATTGATGTCAAAAGTATATCTAAGTTTGTTGCAAGGTGGTTGTCATTGATGAAAGAGTGTTGCAGTCTGGTTGTTTGGTTGCTAGAGTCTCTGAGAAATGCTTTGTATTTCTCCGCTAATGATGCTTTTCTCCTATGGTTTGTAAAATGGATTTATGATGTGTCAGGACATGTGTGATCCAAGTTTCATTTTATTTAGGTTCCCGAAAGATGTGTTTGTGAGTGATAGTTTGGAGATTGTGAAGATGCTTTCAGAGCTGTAAAGGTCCGATTTGCATTCCTCCACATTTACAAATAGGGTTGTGTGGATCAGAAGATAAGTTTTTGATGTTGTGAAGGTGATATATCCAAAGTTTCATATCATTTGTCCTTCCGTAGAGAATGTTTGAAGTGACAGTGTTTAGGACTATGTTGTCTGATGATTGGTTTCAATGTCCGTTGGCTTGTGCCAACTTGTTGCTTTATGAAGTTGTGAAATGGTTATATGAGAGTGTTCTTGTGTATCATGTGATGTTTTTTGTTGCTCCACAAGATGTTTTTTTTCTTTCTTTGGACAGGTTATGGTCTAGAATGAAGGTGTTGTTGGGTTGTGCTTTTTCCTGGTCGACCAAGGTATGTTGAAGGTGTGTGCCATAATTTCATGTTTGCATAGAGCTCAAGGAGTGTTTGAAGGTGTTTTATGGGTCATGTCGACTCATCTAGAAGAAGCGCAAGTAATGTTTAATCATTCATGTGTACCTTCTATGTTGTGATGGTCGTCATGCTACAAGTTTCATATTTTCTTGCTTAAGGTTCACCTAATTTGAATGTGTGAAGTGTGCAAATGTTGTTCATTGAAGATTGATGTTGTGAAGAGTGTTGGAATCTGTAAGGTGTGATCCTCTTCCTAGTGTTGGGTGTAGTCCATTTGGGTCTTTCCCTCTAAATATTTCATGTTGTTTAATCTTTGGCCAAATTGTAATTGTAATATTCTTTGTTGTAGGCTGATATATGTAATGTAATCAATGTAATATCATTTATATATTGTAAACCTAGTTGATCTAGGTTGTGTATCAGTTAGAGAAGTTGTTGAGGATGTGTAATGCATTATGATAATTATATAAGTGACTAAAAGAGAAAGAGAAGAAGCGGAAGATCATGTCCAGATTCAAGTTGATCATATTTTTGTGATAGAAGGGAAGTGAAGAGTGGGCCTAATTATTTGTTGGAGGCAGTGAGCCAAAGGAAAAGCTTCTTTAATGTTGAAAGTAGTGAGCCAATAAGCTGCAAAGAAGACATTTACAAAAGTGACAAAATAGAATTGCAATCATCAAAAGAGAAGGGAAAAAGCATAATATAATCATAAAAAGGATTGAGCCTAATTGTCAGATTTAGACAATGGAAGGCCTACTATGCTGTAATATTTTCTAAGTTTGTTCTCAGTTTAGGGAATAGTTGCTTCCTTAGGTTGTAGCCCTAAAACAAAGTCTGCAGGGAGTTGTAGCTTCTTTCGGAGTAACCCTAAGACCTCTTTTTTAGGGAGTAGTAGCTTCCTTGGGTTGTAGCCCTAAAACAAAGTTGTAACTATTATTCATTTGTGAGGTTATATTAGGATAGCAGCTCCTAGTAGCATTTCTCACTTTGGTTTTTCCCCTTTGAGGGTTTCCACGTACATCTAGTGTTGTGTGGTGTTGTGCATTATGTTCAACTTTCATGTTTTTGTTTGTGTTGTAAAGTTTAAGTTTCAAATTTCTCTAGAGGGTTTGATATTTTATGGAATATTTCGGTGTGTGTTCAACAATAAGGATTGATAATATTTGAGCACACCTTTAGGAATTTGCTAAATTCCAAGGGTCATGTTCTCCTTAGTTATACCTCTAGTTGGATTGGTTTTACCACTGTTATCAAGGGGTTCAAAGACAACAAACAAGTATGAAATTGAATTAGGATGATGGTTATTGATATAGTTCTCTAATGACCTATTATGATGCTCTCATAAATTTTATTTGAGGAGTTCTTACATAACTCCTAGATATGCTCCCAAAAAAATTTCAAATAAGAAAATGAATATTTTTAAATTTAACAACTAAGTAAACAAATCAACACAAACATATGCTATGTTAGTTTACAATGGTTAATAGGAGGGAGTTGACAAAATTTATTTTAAAGTTAGCTTTAAATTTTTTAAGGTTTGAATCTTTAACAACACAAATGACCTAGGTCAATTCCACACCTTTGTATTTGATCTAAGATGACAAGTGAATAATCTAAGATCAAGACCAAGTTTTTATAATAAATAATGATAAGATTGAAATAAAATATCACTATAAAATAAATTCATAAAAAATACACTTATTAATGAGTCTTCTCCCTTAGGCCAAACTTCTAATCCTCCTACACCTATATCACAAACAAATGCTAAAATTATGGTTTCCCCCAAAAATAAAAGGAGCATGAAACCTAATAGTGAGAAAACAAAAAATGAAGTGGCGATGTGTATACAAATGACTCTTCAAAAAAATCTCAGATCTACAGCAAAAAAAATTAAAGGTTTGGAAAACTCTAGCAATCTTCCCTAATTGGGACAACCCTATTATGCTATGGAGAATAAGATCTCTGAATTGAATAGTAAAATGAGGGGAGACATTATCTCTCCTCGAGAAAAATGAGGATCCTATCTTGGAATGTTAGGGGCCTAAACGCCCCTAACAAATGACACTTAATAAAGTGTCAAATTCTCAGTAATCATTCAGACATTGTCCTCTTACAAGAAATGAAATTCTTAGCTCAATCAACTTCTAATTTCTTTGTTACTTGGCATAATTGGGATTTCATATCTTCTCCTACCAAAGATGCTTCAGGAGGCCTGGCTATTATTTGTAATAATTTTTTTGTGAATTTAAAAATTCTTTCTATTTGGGAAAAATTTATTCAAGCCTCTATCAATTTTTTGAAAACAAATAATGTTTTCTTCATCTTCAACATTTATGGTCCTTGGGCAACTTTTTCTAAAAAACAATTGTGGACTCAACTTCTTCGGCATTAGCTTCTCTAAAAAATGACATGAAGATTTTGTCTAGTGATTTTAATGCTATTTGATGCCCCTTAGAGAAATCAAGTGGCATCATCCCTCTATCTAAGGTTATGGAATATTTTAATCATTTTATTATTAATAATGGCCTCTATGATTGTGCACCAAAGAATGACAGTTTTATATGGAATAATAAGCATAGAGGCTTTTCTCAGATTGTATAAAGATTGGATCAAGTTCTTCTATCTGATAATTGGTTTAACTCCCCCTAGGACTTTTCTTCATCAATTTTGACTCTTCCTAGATCTGATCACTTTCCAATTTCCCTATCAATTTTTGACAACAAGCCAACCAAGAAGGGTTACTTCAAATTTGAACTGATGTGGTTCAGAGATCCAAATTTTAGTCCCCTCAAAAACTGGTGGTCCGAGTGCCCTTTTGTAGTTGGTACTCACATGTTTCAACTCCATATAAAATTGAATTTTATCAAAGGGAAAATAAAGGAATGGAATAAAACATGTTTCAAGAACATTTTCAAAGAAAAATCTAGAGTTGAACTTGAATTGGCCAACCTGTATGATATAGTGATAAAAAATGGAATGGACTCAACCCTCTATGACAAGGAAAAATCTTTAAAGGAAAAACTAGATGAACTTTTGGAAAGGGAAGAATGTTACTGGTGGCAAAAATCTAGAGATATTTGGTTAGGGGAAGGAGATAGAAACACTAAATTTTTTCATGCCATGACGAAAATGAGAAGACAAACAAATAGGATTGATTATATTCTTTCCTCTTCCGAAGACATTTTAATCATAGATGAAGATATAGAAGCTGCGACAATTTCCTTTTTCAAAGATTTGTTAGCTCCTATAAAATATAACAGACCTTTGGAAAACAATGTCGTTCTTGATAATATTCCCACCTTGGTTGATAGGGAACATAAAAAAATGTTAATGGCTAAATTCACCATGAAGGAAGTGAAAAATGTTGTCTTCTCCTTGACTGCAAAAAAGGCTCCTGGGCTTGATGGCTTCACAGTATTGTTTTTTCACAAGTGTTGGGACTTTGTTGGTAGAGACATCTTTCTTGCCATCAAAGAATCGAGAAGGAACAAAAAAATATTTAAAGATTTTAATGCAACTTTGATTGCTCTCATTCCCAATAAATCTGATCCTTTGTCTTTCAAGGAGTTTAGACCAATTGGCTTGTGTAATACCATTTTTAAAATCTTCACCAAGGCAATAGCTCTTAGACTTGCAAAAATTCTCCCCTCCATTATCTCAATTGAACAGGAGGCATTTGTTGTGGGGAAAGACACCCCTGAAGGGGCTATTTGAGCACATGAAGTATTACATTCAATAATGAAGGACAAGTCCCCTTTAGTGATTCTAAAAGTGGATATGGAAAAAGCTTACGACAAAGTTGAATGGGATTTCCTCTTAGCAGTACTTAAAAAATTTGGATTTTCAAATAGCTAGTGTAAATGGATCTCTTCTTGTATATTTGGTGTAAGCTTTTCTATTTTGGTAAATGGTTCCCCAGGTGGTAAAATTGCTCCTACAAGGGGTATAAGGCAAGGTGAACCCCTTTCACCTTTCTTATTTATTTTGATAGTAGAAGGATTGAGTAGATCAATCATTGCAACAAGAAATAATTAGTTGTGGAAAGGTATCATTGTCAATCCATTTTCCACTCCAATCTCTCACTCCCTCTTTGTGGATGATACCCTTCTTTTTGGATAGGAAACCATAGAGGAAGCAAGAGAAATCAAAATAGCTCTTTCAAATTATTGTTTGACATCAGGTCAGTCCTTCAATATTGAGAAATCAAAGATCTTATTTATTAATGTGAACCCCTTGGTTAAAACCCAACTTTCAAAATTTTGGGGTTTCCAAAATGGAACCTTACCCTGCAAGTATTTAGGAATTCCTTTCTTCTCAAGTAAAGAAAAGCATGACTTTTGGGATAATCTTGTTTCTTCCACCTCCAATCGTATCCTCCTCTGGCAATCCAAATGGTTGTCATTTGCAAGAAAACTGGTTTTTATTAAAGGTTGTCCTTCACTTGTTACCTATCTATTTAATGTCAGTCCTAAAAATACCTTATGAAAAAGGGATTTCTCTCTAAAAAATCTTCAAAAATTTCCTTTGGGCTGAAAATATCACACAAAAGAAGAAACTTCCTTTTGTTGCTTGGGAAAACATCTGCAAGTCGAAAACATCAGGGGGTGCAGGCTTGAGAGAAATTTTCCTACAAAATAAAGCCCTTGGTGCCAAATTGGTTTGGCATTTGTACTATAATCTAGATAAGAAGTGTCAAATCATGCGCCACAAAAATTTAGATTCCATGGAAAAGGAAAGGATTTTCACCAAAACCTCCCATCTAGGTCTAAAATTTGCAGACATGTCATTCTTCCTCACCTATCTTGGTTAGTTAACAATGGTGAGAAAGCCTTTTTTTGGGATGATGCTTGGAATGGATATCAACCCCTCAAACTTCTTGGAGATTGGTTTCAACTAGAGACTGCTCTGAAAAGTCTTTGGGGGGATAAAGTGAAAGAATATTTTGTTATTGATTAGAAGGATCCTTTAAAAACATTCAAATCGAAAGATTTTAGTTTCCTCCTAGTCCCATCTTACATGAAGGACTCTCTCAAATCTGAACTCTTAAAAAGGCAAATTATCTTCTTAGAAAAACCTGATGAAATAATCTAGACAAGATCTAAATCGGCTAATTACACTGTTAAAGAAGGTTATAACTCTTTGGTTAATGATGATGTCCCATCTTCTTGGCCTTTTCATCTTTGTTGGGGTCCTAATGTACTTCCAAGGGTAGGGGCTTTTAGCTAGTTGGCCATCAAAGACATAATACTTTCGGGCATGAGACTGGATAGATTGGGAATAGTTCCTCTCTTCCCCTGTGTGTTGTGTGGTAATGCATTTGAATCTATACATCATCTAATCATTGACTTCCCATTTTCATATGAATGTTGGACATGGTTAATGTGCAGACTGGGTTGGCATTCTCCCTTGCAAAACATGATCGTCCATCATTTTCAGAGTTGGCCCAATTTATATTCAACCTCTAATTTTGCTTGTTTATGGGAAATTTCTCCCTCGATACTCATTTGGAACATTTGGCTTGAAAGGAACAAACATATTTTTAAAAAGGAACAACTTTTTGTGGGTCAAGTTATTCAAAAAATTGAAATTTCCATCTTTGAAACAGTTATTTCAAGTCTCTATAAGAATACAATTACTAATAGAAGCTTCTCTTCTTGGGACTCTTTCATTCGAAAGAATTTCTCTCCTCAAAATTCCCAGTGTGGGCTCCATCATTCCAAAAATCTTCCTATTAATAGATCTATTATAAAATGGTTACCTCCACCCAAGGGTTACATTAAACTCAATTTTGATGGGGATTCTAGAGGAAACCTTGGAAAGTTAGGGGCTGCCTCAATCCTAAGAGATTGTCAAGGTAATTTTGTTGGAGCAATCTGCTCTAGTCTCCCAGAAGGTACTAATAATGTTGCAGAATTTAATGCTTTAAAGTTGGGTTTGAAATTAGCAACTAATTTATCTATTCCTCATCTTTAGATTAAGGGGGACTCCATGGCTGTAGTGCCTGCAATATTAAATGGTTACTTGAATATTTGGCATCTGAATTATCTTGCTTCTCATATTCATCATCTCCTAAACAATTTTTCCTCTTATAGAGTAATGCATTGTTATAGGGAAGCCAATAAACAAGCAGATCGTCTTGCGAAAAAGGCCATTGATGAAAATATACATTTAAAAAAAATCGTATCAGGAATACTTAAATTTTCTGAATTCCTAATTTGAAATTTCCTCTTATTGACTCTTGGTTATATGAACATGTCACAAATCTTATACATTTATCTTGGCTTACAACTTGAGCTAATTATTGCTTAGTCAGGTATGATTATGGATCCATTTTTTATATGGATTTGATGTATTGGAAAACATTTGGAAAATATGGTTCCAACATGGCATCGTGACCTAAATGGTTGAACATGTGGCAATGTTGGCTCATTTTTGAGACCGTGATCTGGTAGGATGTATATTTATCTTGTTGGTTGTGGCCTTGTTGGCTCAAGTATGTGGAAAAATTCCACCTTTGGTACTATGATATTCCTGTGAGCCCCTCCTCCATACTAATTGCACTTAGGGATTTACTCCCTCTCTTCAATTAGTGTGTGGGAGCTTTGGCGGTGCACTTTAAATTATATTTGCTTGGGGAATGTTGCTTCAGTAAGAGCTATTTCTCATTCCCAAGATTTGGTTATTGTGGTTAACGGCTAGATGCTTGTCTCCATTTTGGGGAAACATTTCCTTTTGCTATTGACAAATATTTTGCTTTTAACATCATCACCAAAATGGCAAATTGCGATTATATTTGAATGGGCTTGAGCTCATTTAATGGTTTCCATTTAATGCCAGTTCTTTGGTACTTGTGGCTTGTGCGAATGTCTCCTTCACATGCTCTTTTCCCACAAAATATGGGAATGTTTGGGTTTACATGGGCCACCTATTAACATTGGGATCATGTGGTATGTGGATTTGTTGATCTCCATATCTTATCAATGAATCAAAAACTCCACCATTCAGTACATTCAGGTCATCAATGTTCATTTTGTGACAAATGGATTGGTTCTATTATCTTGTTTATCGGCACAATTATGTTGGCATTTCAAGTTATCTGTGCACCACCTTTCGGTACAATAAGATAAAACTGGAATTTATTATTTTATTTACACCGATTGTCTCCCAATGTGTGATGGTGTTATTTATGGATTATTTTAGGTTTTTTACATTTGTACCTCATTTGCTTCTTGCAGAAGACACAATGCAAAACTCTTTCAGGGTTGTGGTTTCACCAAGATATCACAAACTAAGGGATGCAGCAATGCCCTTCTCTATAGAAAAACTAGGTCGAACTTGCATTTTAGAGTACAAACTAGTGGAAGACTCCATAAGGACTGTTTTGGGAAATGACTGGTTAGAATTCCATTCCATGTCACTCCATCATGAGGTAGCATCTTGTTTTGTTTCTAATTTGATGAATGTTCTTTGGTGCGAAGAGATGGTTAAATTCTTAGTTGGTTCATATATTCTTCCTCATGTTTTCCCTCTATCTTCATTGCATAATGCTCTTGAGGATTATGATATTCTAAATGG
Source organism: Sequoia sempervirens (assembly GCA_007258455.2). Classification (NCBI taxonomy): domain Eukaryota; kingdom Viridiplantae; phylum Streptophyta; class Pinopsida; order Cupressales; family Cupressaceae; genus Sequoia; species Sequoia sempervirens. The sequence goes on along the minus strand of VDFB02045340.1, from coordinate 142,693 downwards.
ATCTAACCTTGTAGGAAGTGTTCTTTGTTTCCAATTTGTCCTCTCTAATTGTTCAATCTCAGCTCTCCTAAGCTCTATGGCCCATGGCTTACTAGATGATTACTCTTATGATTTCATTAGAAATTTACATGGACTCAAACCAAGATTGGATCACACAATTTCAAATATGCTCTCGGACCTCTTTGACGCGGTGCAATTCTTGATCCACCATGCTTTGGTGGAACCCCACTCCACTCCATACTTTCATCTTCCCATCGATTTGGAATCCTCAGAGGAGAGCGACATCTACTCGTAACTCTATTTGGCAACCTCATTTTTGTGCTCTTCAACACTTTATCAATTGGAGATTGTCAAGTTTTGCTAACCCCTTAGTGGGTCTTTTGGTGCTCTAATGGTTTTTTATCACTCCCAGTTTATCATGGCTCGAGCTCAACTTCTGGCTTGTTTTCTTCACTTCCATGCAGTTTTTTGCATCTCAATTGCAATGGTTTTATCTGTTGCTTTCTAAAATGGTCTCTATGATGGTTTTGTTTGTCCTAATCATGTTGCAGTTCTACAATGGTTTTGTTTATTTAAATCAATTTACAGGTCTTGCTTATGTTCATGGACCAAATTCTTCCACCTTTTCTTGGCTTCTTCTCCTTCAATGGGGTGTCCTTTGTTTCGGATCCCTTGTTCATATGTTAGGGTTTTCTTGGTGTTTCATCCTTTAGTCGAATGGTACCTTGTTATTTTGGTTCATGAATACTATGTATTGCTCTGTAAACCCAATGCTAGGGTTTTTTGTCTCCTAGGTGATCAGTCTTCTCTTCATACTTACTCATGTCTTTGGATAGTGCATGTGTCTATAATGACAATTTTGGATCTGTCTTTGTCATATCTAGCTATGTACTTTTCTCTTTTATAAATAAAAGTTTGTGGCTTTGCCACCTTCTTAAAAAAAAAAAACTTGTTATAACATTTAAAACATTTTAATAAAAAAAAATTAAAATATAAAAAAACATAAATATAATTTTTACCATTACAATTTATACAAAACCATTGATTTTTTTTTTCTCTTCACTAACTTTATTTAACACACAAAAATATCTCATCCTATTACTCATCCCAAAACTTATAATCCAACTATTTATTGAGAACACGTTAGAGATTAACTAATCAATCAATATCAATTTGACTACATTAATCAATCAACTTTACTATTCTCTTGTAACTTTTCAAGCATTTTTTTTGGCAAATTGCCACCAGAGAGGGTGGCTCTCATTTTATTGATTAAAAGAAACCAAAATTACAAAACTTAAATAACAGAAGACAACAACCACAAGATACACAAAACTACATTGAGACCTCCAACCAAGAAGTTAGAAACCAAACTCCAACACACAAAGAACTTGGCAATAGCAAAGAGAAGTTCCTTGCAATAAACAAAGCAAAGAACCTTGACTAGAAACCCATGGATCTACAAGCTACCATTACACGGCTGAGAAAGGTTTGCTTGAATGAACTTGTCCAAGTCCGGCCACCTGTGCGAATCTTCCGCAACAATGTATTCCTGAGATTGATTTATACCAAATTTTGATAGAAAGTCCGCAGCAGAGTTTGCCTCCCTGTAAATATGTGCCAACCTGTAGTCCCGCACTTTGCTGAGAGCCACATTTATTTCATCCACCCATATTTTAAGCCAGCTTGGCACTTGCTTAGAACCTACTGCTCTTATGACAACCTGGGAATCACCCTCAATGTCCAACGAATGCCATTGTCTCAGGTTACAAAACTTTACGCCTTCCAAAAGAGCAGCACACTCTGCTTCCGTGTTCGAACCATGAGGGAGCTTAATTGAGGGCGCTGCCACCACGTGGCCAAGATCATTTCTCACGATGAAGCCAGCCCCCGAGGGCCCCGGGTTTCCTTGCGAGGCCCCATCAAAGCATAGCTTTAGCCTGCCTTTCGGAGGAAGGACCCATTTGGCTTTGGGCCTTGACGACTTGTTCACACATAATGAGCCGATAGGCATTTTTAACAGCTTCCACTTTTTTAACATCCTGTTGTCCCAAGCCGAAAAATATTTGAAGTTGCCTATTCTTAGTTGACCATTGAAATGTTCACTTATCCCGAATTCAATCTTGGACAAGATTCCTGCGAGAGGGGAAGCTTTCTCCTTGAAGATCCGCACATTTCTCTCTTTCCACAGATGCCAGACTACCATTGCTGGGATCTTGCTCCAAAGACCCCCCACTGCCGAACCACCATATAAATTTGGCCATGATTCAAAAAGAGATCTGAGGTTGTTTGGAAGGGGACTAGATCAGTCCACCATAGCACAAAAATACTGCCAGACCTACTGAGCCACTTCACATTGGAGGAGGAGGTGTTGTGCGTCTTCAGAGCTTTGTCTGCAAAGAACACAATAATGAGGACCGAACACACCAACTTTACACAATTGATCACTAGTAAGGATACGCTCATGGAGAGCCACCCAAGCAAATGCACCGGCTTTGGGTAACACATTACGCCCCCAACACAACCGCTTCAGCCAAGAAGCCACCTCCATCTCCTGTTTCATTAGTTTGTACCCGCTTTTGACCGAATACTCCCCTGTCTTAGAAGCACACCAAAGAACTAAATCAGGAGTCTCCGATATGAACAATCTTCTATTTGAAAGCGCTTGCATCAGTGCCTCGCTCAAGTGAGGTTGCAAAAAATCGAATGATTTCCATGACCAATTCCAGTGCTCCTCTGAATGCCAAACATTAATATTGTTCCTCAAGGATTCGCCATAAGCCTGCTTAGCTGGACAAATGGCCTCCACCAAATCTGGAATATCGCACAAAGCCGGGTAAGCATTCCAAGAGTCCTCCCAAAAGGAGGCTTTCCACCCATCCCCAATGCGCTAGGACAAATGTTCACAAATCACCTCCCTGCTGTTTAGAATAAAATTCCAAATAGCCGAGCCCCTCTAGGGGTTAGCTATTGTGAGGATTCTTTCAGGCTCTTGAGAGTCAAGATATTTGGCTCGAATAATTTTGCTCCACTGAGCATCTGGGCATTTAAATATTCTCCAAATGAGTTTAGCCCCCAATGCTCTGTTTTGGAACTTTAAATCCTTGACACTTGTGCCTCCTGATTCCTTGGATTTAGTAACAGTCTCCCAAGCTAGCAATGGGAGGCGCTTTCTCTCTTGTGAACCATCCCACAACAATTTGTGTTGAATCCCCTCAAGCTGCCTTAATGTTTTGTTTGAGGCTTCTAGACACGATAACATATATATTGGTATGGCCGCCAGAACAGATTTCACCATTGTGAGACGTCCTGCCAAAGACAACCAACGCCCCTTCCAATTGTCGATTCTAGAATTGCATTTGTTTAACATGTCTTCCCAGTGACAAAATTTAGGTTGCCCTCCTAGCAACAGAATACCCAGGTATTTTGAAGGCAACTGCCCAATGTTAAACTCCAGAATTGTTGAGATTCTGAGTTCTAATCTTTTTGGAGTGTTGAAAAAGTAAATGCTGAATTTTTCATTATTAACTTGTTGGCCTGCTTGGAAGTAGTACTTCTGCAAAACAACCTTCATTGCTTGAGCTTCTGCAACTGTAGAAACACCATGGAGGATGGTGTCGTCAACAAAGAGCTGATGAGTTATCTTAGATAGAGCGTTGGCCACTTTTATGCCACGCTAGTTACCCTGTGCCTTCAACTTCAGAATTTGGAGACTAAGGGCTTCAGCCATTAAAATATAAAGGAAGGGGGAGATCGGATCCCCCTGCCGGAGGCCTTTTGCACCAGAGAAGAAACCGCAAGGTGAGCCGTTTATTAGCACCGAGTACCTTGGAGAAGAAATACAACTGAAAACCTAGCCTAACCAATCTTCATAGAAACCAAATTTCTTAAGCACTGCCATTAGAAAATGCCAGCGGACCCTATCATATGCTTTACTCATGTCTAATTTGACCACCATGGCTTTGATTTTGGACTGTTTGAGGGTGTGGGCTACCTCATGAGTGACCACTATACCATCCGAAATGATCCTTTCGGGGACAAACCCACTTTGTTCAATCGAAATGAGACTTGGAAGAAGACGCTTCAAGCGATTAGCCATTACCTTTGAAATGATCTTATAAATTGTATTGCAGAGGGCAATGGGCCTATAATCAGCAAAGGAGTCACTGTTCACCCGCTTGGGGATTAAAGCAATATTTGTGTTGTTAAGGTCCTCGAGGATTGTCTTTTTTTTCCTTGATTCCTCCACCACACCAAGAATTTCCGACCCCATGAACTCCCAACACACTTGGTAGAATAAGGCATTGAAGCCATCCGGGCCAGGTGCTTTATCCAGCTGCATTTGAAAGAGCACTATCTTCACCTCCTCCAAGCTAATTCTTCCATAGAGCATTTCATTGTCTTCTCTTGTGACTAAAGGCACTATATCTTCCACCATATCTATATGTAGAGGCTCTGCTTCATTTATGCCACCCAGAAGCGAGGAGAAAAAATCCACTCCAGCCTTTTGAATTTCTTCATCTTTTGTTAACAAGCCACCTGTTCCATCTGCAATTTGCTGAATGCGATTCCAACTTCTTTTAACTTTTGTCGAGTTATGAAAAAACTTGGTATTTAAATCTCCTTCAACCAGCCAAGAGTCCCTCGACTTCGACCTCCAGTAAATTTCTTCACGTTGAAGAAGCTCACTATACTCAGCCATTAAAAGCTTTTCCTTTTCAAATTCTATATTTGACATACCACGATGGAGGATGACATCCCCCAACGCTGCCAATTCTTCTTCTACCCGAACCTTTTCCAAAAAGATGTTTTTGAAAGTGGATTTATTCCATTCACGAAGCTTGACCTTCGTTCTCTGCAATTTTTTTTGAAAAATAAACATCTTTGAGCCAACAATGTTGAGAGGTTTTGTCCACCATTGTCTCAGGAGAACTAGAAGATCGTCAGAGCGTAGCCACATTTTTTCGAATTTAAATCGACTCCTTGGTGGTTTTGATTCTTCATTGATCATGAGAATAATTGGAAAGTGATCTGATATGGAAATTGGCCAGATGGTTGCCTTTGGTAGCAAGTTTCCTTGCAGCCAATCTTCAGACACTAGATATCTATCAAGTCTTTCGGCAATGTTAGTGAAATCTTTCCTTCTATTATTCCACGTAAAGATGCCATTTGAAGTCTTGATATCAATGAGTTTGTTACCTTCTATGAACTTCAAAAAATCCTTTTGAGGTTGTAATATTTTTCTAGATCCACCCAATTTTTCTTTTAGATCCATAATTGCATTAAAATCACCGCCTACCACTACTTTTGAATTGCCCAAATTATTTGAGATGAGATTCCATAATAGTACTTTTTCCTCGGTTTTTATTGGACCATAAATGTTGTGAACTTCATATGCTATTTGAGATTGTAAGTTTCTTACCTCCACTTTCATCCAATGAGAATTTGAGTTCTTTAGAGAAACCTTGAATCTATCTGGACACCAGAGAACCCCAAGCCCACTTGAAGCACCGGTTGCTTCAACAAATAGACCTTCCCAGTTTCTGCAGAATTTGATGAAAGACTGAGGCTCATCACTTGCAAGTTTCGTTTCCTGAATGAGAATAATATCTGGATACTGGCATACCAACTAGCGTTTTACCAGTCGCCTTTTGTTAGGGGCATTTATGCCCCTAACATTCCACGTGAGGAGCCTCATCGCACCCCAAGGGAGGCTTTTGCTCCCTTGGACCGAGTCATATAGGACTTTAATGATGGTTGATCACCTAGCTTCTTCCTCACGCTTTTGGTTTAGAGATTTTCTTCCTACCTTGGAGGTAGAGGCCTTCTTTGCCGTCTTCTTTATGCTTCTCTTGTCAGTTAAAACCAGGTCTTCATTGTCCTCCCTCCCAGATACAGAGTTTTCAGAGGCTGCATTTGTGTGCCATTCAAGTAATTTTAAGGGAGAGGGGTTGTCCTCATCAGAGGAACCGATTTCAGCTTCTTCCTTGTAAAGATTATCCTCATGAACACTATCCAATAATGGCTCAGTAAGGACAATCTGCCAATTTTTGACATGCTCTGAGGTGTGTAAGCCGTGTTGAGCCATTGCACTGGAATCCCTCTGACCAACTGTTTGCGGTGAATCATTCGATGCTAACTTTTGTTTCTGCCGCCAAACTTCTCTTCTGGACGGGGGGAAGCGTTTGCACTTATTTGCATTATGATTTCTACGCCTGCATTTTGTGCAAAAGAATTTGGGAAACTCAATCTCAATATCCTGTGCCCAAGATTCCGTGCCAGATTGAATAATTATTGAATTCGGAATTTCTTTTATTGAGAGAAGTAGGATTCTGGCGTAGATCAGAGACTCTCCTTCACGCAAATCGATTTCGAGGATATTTGCCCAACAAGTTGCCAATTTTTGAAATGCAACCTTCTGACCAATATTCGAAAGGTAGGTTATAAAGGCGTAACCATAATGGACCGATTCTTGGGCGGTAGTCCAGTGGGTTGAAATTTCTTTCCCACTTCTGAAGGAAAAGATAGAAGGACCCATTTTTCTAGATTAAATTGTTCAGAATATGATCTCTTTCGAGTTCGCTTTTGAAAACAGCCACGAAAAAGCCTCTGGGAAGGAAGTTTAAGATTGGATCTGAATTCCAATTTTGCAATACCCAATCGCCAATTTCTTTTCTTGCAAACCGTTTGCCAAAACCCTACCAATAACTACCCTCTGCTCAAGATATTTGACATCTTTTTCCACGCAGTCAGAGACATCAACCAAGATTTTTTGAGAAGATTCCTTCACGGGCACATTTTTACTATTAAAATGATCCTTCGATTTATCAGCCTCTCCCTCTCCACCCCGAGATGCGTGTTCCCACTCGTCCATCAAAAGTTAAGTTGATGAAAATATTATTCATCAAAATACTTTTCAAGCATTTTATCATAAATAATTTTAAATCATTTTATCAAACAATATTTGATGAAATGATTTAATATTAAGAATTGAAAATCAATTATAATTATAAACAACATTTCATAAATTTAAGAAATATTAAAAATATTTAATCAAGATAAAAAAAATCATATTACATGAATGAATATATGGAATTTGATGGTTGTTATATGAAAATTTTATGATAGTTTGATCATTTAAATGTCTTTTAAGAAAAAAATAAATTGTCAAAATAATATTCAATTTATGAAGAATTTTATATAGAATCTTTTATATTAAAATATTTTTATCAATTTTATTAACCATACATATTAAATATGAAAAAAATCTATTGATAGTCACACTTTTTTTGTGCTTACAAATAAAATGTAGATGATATTTCTTCAAATAAATTAAAAGTTCTCGTTGTAATTAGTCATATGGATATCTTCTAAATATATATATTGAAAAGTGGATGAAATTAGAAAAAAATTATAATTATTAGTAATAAATGCAAAAATATTAAATTCACTCTTACAAATCATAGTAGGTTTCTCAATTCATATAAATTAATATAAAACAATGATTACTATTAGTAATAAATGTCAAAATTTTAAATTTGCATTTCATAGCAAGTTTCTAAATTCATATTTAAAAAAAAAAGACAATTTTATTAAAAATATTTTAAAAGTTAAAATCAATTATATTTATCTATGAAAATATTTTAAATCAATATATTTTAATAATAAACACTATAATCATATATATTAATATTATAAATTAGAATACTATATTATTACCTCCACATGTGTCTATGGGGGTCAACACTTCTGATAAAAAAACAAAGAAACCAAAAAATCAAAATATTCATTAAATCTTTTTTTTTTTTCAAAAAATCAAAAGTTAAGTTTCTAAAATAATTCAATAAAAATCTAAAATCATAAAACAAAAAATAGAAGGCACTTTGTGTTTTTATTATAAATGAACTTGTTATCAGATGGATTAATCACATTATTATCTGCATCTAGGGGAAATGTACCAATTACTAACCATGTTCCAATTGTTGTTTACTCCATGCTTACCCGACCCCCAATAACCGTTTATATTTTAGTCATTACATTGTTTTAATTATGCCAATAAATATTTACAAATTACACCAATATATGTTCACTACTAAATGTGTAATTAACAAAAAAAAAAACTATTGGTACATATATGTTTTCAACACAAGACAAGTTGCACAAAATAAAGTCATTTTTGCATTAATTAAAGTACATGTATGTTTACAATTACCACTCTATGCAAGTGGCTCAAAGCTTCAAATACATTGTATTTACATGTAGATATGAACAATGCAGAATGTGACATAATATAAAACATTTATCAACTTTATGAGCTATCAATTGCACATTCACCCACACTTTCTATCACATCTTCATGCATTAACTCCATCTACTTTTGGTACCTGCACACACAATTAATGGTGTAAGGCTCCCCAATAAACCAAATAACATATTATAATTCATATATATGGCTGAATTTATGCAAGCCACCTATTTTGTCAATTAAACCAAATATAAGGATAAAAAATGGAACGTGGACATGGTGGTCTGCAATGATCAGGAGCAGGGCATTTTTCTGCAAGAGCACAAGATGGTCTCAAGGTTCCTCAACAGGCGAATACTGAAGGCATTTGGCAGCCGGATAGATGAGCTCAACTGCCAAATGACAACCTTAATGATCCCTGAGTAGAGGAGCGGGGTCAAGATAGTCGAAGACTTAGCAGGGATGGGTTGGGTCCTAGGGGTCATCAAGGTAGAGGTGGCTATAGGAATGATGCTTTATGTATGTTGTGACAACAAGAAGGAGGAAATAGAGCTTTTGGAGGTCATCCAAGGATGGAGGAAACAGGTTGGGTTCAAAACCCTAATCGGAGAAAAGGCTTCAACAAGGCGGTTTGGCAGAGGAAAAATATTGATTTGGAATGGGAGGAGGTTAGGGAAGATGTGAAGGTTAGGGCAACACAATAGGAAGCTCCATTGGGTGGAAATGGGTTTCTGGAAGGTTGGAATTCTTTGGTAATCAACTATGGAAGCTTCAAGCTAAGGTTTTTAGGTTGGAAAATCTGGGGTTGATCGTGAAATGGTATGGTTTGGATCTTAATTGGGATTACCTATTCAAATGGTGGAAAGAGCGATGGGGTCCAGATCTCTAGTTTAAAACCCTTCACAATGGGTATTTTTTGGTTATTTGTCCAACCAGAGATTTAAGGGATGAGATAGTGGATGGTATTTGGGTTTTGGATTGTTGTGTATTTTATCTACGTCGATGGAAGGTTGGCTTCAATCCCTCAACTCATGTGATGGAGATTTTGCAATATTGGTACAACCTTCCAAACCTTCCCACAAAATACTGGGAACCAAGCATTCTAGAGGAGATTGGGAATCATTTGAGGACTTTTTTCTGCACCAAAGAAAGGTAAAATGCGGAAGAGGCACACACCTATGTGTGGATCTATGTAGAAAACAATCCAGTGAGTCATATTTGGGAAGAGATTGAACTAATCTTGGATTATGGGAGTTGGGTTCAAAAGCTGAAGGGAGATTCTTTCACTTGTAACAACTTAGTGCGCCCTTTGGACTACAGGCTTTCGTTTAAAAAGGTGGGGAAGTCTAGAATGGCTTCGATCCTTGAGGGATCTTAGGAGAGGGAGAATACAGAGCAAAAGGGTAATCTTTTAAAAATTCAAAATGTAGCCAGTGGAGTTGAGACAGAGGTGCCTAACAGGTCTATTCCTTTAAATCCTAGTAGGGAGTAGTGTGTTAGGCTCTCCTCACCTATTCAATATGTTCAGGCATAATCACATATACTCATTAAGGAAAAGAAAGTTGGGGAGGTCAAGCAGTGGGAGGCCCAAAACATGGTTCTAGATGATAAGATTTTGAAGGCCCTGAATATCCTAGGTGAAGATTATAGGAATCTGGAGTTGGATTCCCTAATTGAGGTTGGCAAAGAATTGGTTGATTTGGCTGAGGCGACCAAAGTTAATGCCTGGGAATTAGTGGAAGAGGATGTGCCTAAAGGTTTGGGAAATGAAGAGTTTTCAGAAGGGGTGTTAGCAGGTGTGGATGTTTGCAATCCACAATTAGGGAAAAAAAGTAAAATAACACAAGGTCTGGTAGATGCCAGGGTTAAGTTGGGGATTCATAAGAAGGATATGGCCAAAACAACACCAAACTACGGTGAGAATAAAAAGCGTGGCAGGATTCCGAACCAGGAAAAACTTAAGTGGGATGGGGAAGCAAATGGTCAAAAGAAAATTGATATTATGATGAGAGTAGGGAAGAGCGATGCTCTTCCTGAACAACAATGAAGCTCATAACTTGGAACGTTAGGGGTCTAAATTCCCCTAACAAATGGTGCCTAATTAGGCATCATATCGAAGCTTGTCAAGCAAAAATATGCCTCTTTCAAGAAACAAAATTAGGTGATTAGGATTTAGCAAAATTTAGCAGGAAAATTGAAACAATGGAAGTGGTTGGGTGTTGGGGCAGAGGGTGCCTTAGGTGGCTTGTTAACTATTTGGAAGCCTCAATCGGTATTGGTGGAAGAATTTGTTTTTCGTCAACACTGGATGGCGTGTCGGGTAAGAAGTTTGATCTCAAATCTTCAATTTTTGCTCATTAATGTTTATGGTCCTTCTTTGTGCTTGCATAAAAGGCTTGTATGGCAAGATTTGGATGAGGTCCTCAACAGTTTAGGTTAGGACTTTTGTATCCTAGATGGAGACTTTAATGCTATTATGAGTTTTGAAGATAAAAGAGGTGGAGTGGGTAGAGCTTTCAATCTCAAATCAATTTTTAGAACTTCATTGGGAGAAACATGTTGGTGGAGATCCCAATAGGGAATGGTATATTTACACGGACCAATCGTAGAAAAGGTTTTTACAGCATAGTTGAAAATCTTGATAAATTTTTCTTTAAAGGAAACTTGAGTCTTTTCCCCTTCATTCTAGACAGTAAAATTAACTCAGGGATTGGTTTTAGACCATTATCCAGTCCAACTGTAAATTGAACAAGAAAAGGGGCTTTTTCATTATCCTTTCAAGTTTGAAATGATGTGGTTTAAGGATCCTAGCATTATGGGGCTGATAGAATCTTGGTGGTTGGAGTGCAACCCAGGTGGATCCAAAATGTTTAATATTGTCACCAAGTTGAAACATGTAAAGCAACAGTTAAAACAATGGAATAAGGACAACTTTAAAAATATTTTTGAGGAAAGACTCAAAGTGGAAGGGGAATTGGATGCTCTAACTGAGGCTATTATCAAGCATGGTATGGATGATGAAAGCTTTGAGCAAGAAAAGGAGTTGAAAATGAAATTGAATGATGTTTTGGCCAAAGAGGAATTGTTTTGGAGACAAAAATCAAGAGAAACTTGGTTGAAGGCGGGGGATAGTAATACTAAGTTCTTTCATAACTCTACTAAGGTTCGGTGTGAAGTGAATAGGATTGCATGCATAAAGGTGGCAGATGGTCATCTTTTGGAAGACCCACTCATAATTAAAGCTTTTGCAGTATCATATTTTCAAAATCTTCGAAATGATTGGGAAGGTTCTAATTTGGAGGCTCAAAATGCAATTCTCGATTATATTCTAAAATTGGTCTCTTCTTCATAAATGGAGCTTTTGAACGCCAAATTTTTGGAGGAAGAAATCAAGGTTGTTGTCTTTGATCTTCAACCTGAAAAGGCTCCCGGGCTGGATGGTTTCTTGATGGCTTTCTTTCAAAAGTGTTGAGAATTTGTGGGGAAGGAAGTCACAGAGGCAATCCAGGATTCAAGGTGTTCAGGTAAGCTTCTCTGGGAGATGAATAATACTTTAATTGCTCTTATTCCCAGAAAAGAGAAACTTGAGTCTTGGGACAAATTTCATCCCATTTCCCTCTGCAACATGCTTTATAAAATACTTGCAAATGTTGTGGCTAACCGGTTGAAGAAAATTCTACCCTTCATTATTTCTGATGAGCAAACTAGTTTTGTTCCTGGAAGGTTGATTCTTGATGGTGTGATAATTGCTCAAGAGGTAATTCATTCGATTCATAAGACAAAAAAACCTGCGATGTTGTTGAAATTAGATATCAAGAAAGTGTATGACAGGGTTAATTGGCATTTCTTGTTTAAAGTTATGGAGGCTTTTAGGTTTCATAAAGATTGGCTTGATTGGCTTTTTGGTTGGGTAGCAAGCCCGCAATACTCTATTTTAGTGAATGTATCTCCTGAAGGTTTTTTCTTTGCTTCAAGGGGTCTGAGGCAAGGAGATCCCCTCTCTCCTTTTTTGTTTATAATCATGGTGGAAGCGTTGGGCCATTTTCTAGAAAAAGCTAGAAGGATTGGCTAGGTGGATGGTCTTCAGGCCACAAGTAGTCTCCCCTCCATTACTCACCAACAATTTGCAGATGATACAATGTTGTTTGGATCTATTTGGACTAGGGAAGCTTAGAGACTAAAAGTTATCCTGGACAAATATTCTCTAGCTTTGGGAAAAGAGGTTAGTGTGGCAAAGTCTGAAGTTTTCTTTTTTAATTCTAGTTGTGTTAGGGAAGTCTAGATATTGAGAATTCTTGGTTTCAAAAAGGGTCAATTACCGTGCAAATATTTGGGTCTTCCACTTGTGAAGGGTATTCAAAATGGGGGCATATGGAATTCTTTGTCTGAAAGGATCAAAGAGCGGCTTTCTTCATGGAAAATTTGTTGGTTATCTTGGGCAGGAAAGCTAACGATGTTAAAATCTGTTATTTCTGCTCTCCATATTTGCATGATGTCTTACCTGTCATTTTTTGTTGGTACTAGTAAATCTTTAAATCATGTATTGAAGGAATTTTTCTGGAAAGGGAATTCAGATCATAAGAATTTTCCACTTGTTAAGTGGCAGAAGATTTGTGAAAGGAGGGAATAAGATGGTAGAGGACTAAAAAATCTACTCCTGCAAAATAAGGTGTTAGGGGTGAAATTGGCATGGGTGATTCATTCTCAACCAGAGCTTAAATGGGTGAAAATTGTTTGGGCCAAATATTTGGACAATGAGCCAAATTGCTTTCTTACTGCCAAATCCCTTCCTAACGGATCCCAGATTTGGAATTTCATTAAAAACTCTAGAGATCTTATCTCATATTTTTAACATGGGAGTTAAAAGATGGTGGGGAGGCATTGTTTTGGGAGGATTCTTGGGAAGGCCTTCCCATTATGGAAAAATTCCCATCTTTAGCCTAGGTTAGAGAAAGAACTGAACAAGTTTGGGGAGTAAAGGTAAGGGATTTTTTTGAAGATCCTTCAACATATGAGGATGGTTATTATAGATGGAAATCCATTAGATAGTTAGATCTGGAAGATCAAGAAATGGAGGCCTTTGAGAAAGTGTTGTTGAATAGGAGAGTTTGGTGAAGACAGGGTAGGGATAGATTGAGGTGGAATGCATCCCCAATCGGGGATTACTCAAAAAAATTGGTTATGCCATTTTTGCTTCTTCAGGGGTTGAAAAACCAAGCTTGCCAATTCATTTGTGTTGGACTAAGGCTTATCTTACCAAAGCGGGTATTTTCACCTAGGCGGAAGCTCAGGGTCGGGTTCTCATAGGAGATAGATTTGCAAAATTGGGCTACTACGGCCCATCTAGATGTCCTCTATGCAAAGAAGTAGAAGAAATCGTAGATCACTTGTTTTTGAATTGTCAGTTTATGCAAGGAATATGGTAGTGGTTATGTTCAAAACTCCAACGATTTTTTTTTTCCCAATAAGTTGATAGATTTGTTAAAGGCATAGCCCTCCCCTTTAAATAACTCATTGTTTGGTGATTTATGGTTGTCAAGCCCGTCAATTGTTTTATGGGAAGTCTGGAAGGAGTGGAATAGGCGCATTTTCTAGGATAAGGAGTTGTCAATTCCCAGGTTATAGTGTAAAATTGAGGTTTGTATAGTGGAACTCTTTAATGCTAGATTGGAAGAGTTGAATCTAAAGAGAGGAAATTCCTCAGCTTGGGACTCTAGGATTTTAAAGTATTGGTTCAGAATAAAAGCCCCCACCTTTGGGGGTTCTAGTGGGGCAGCAACCTTGGAAGAGCATAGTAAGGTGGTTTGGATTCCACCTGACCCGGGCTGGGTAAAATTGAACTTTGACAGGGCTTTTAAGGGCAACCCTGGTCCCTCAGGTGTGGGTTGTATTGTAAGAGATTGCAAAGGAGTGATCTTGGGGAAATTAGTGAAGGATCTCCCAAAGGGCACATATAATGTTGTTGAATTTCAGGCTCTTCTTCTTGGTTTGGATCTATGTAGGGAACTGGGTGTGAGGATAATAGTAATTGAAGGGGATTCCACTCTTGTGATCAATGCATTAAGGTCCAAGCAGATTCTAAAATTGGAAATTAGGGGAGAAGTTGGATGCTGCTTTGGGACTGATTGGTAGGTTTGAGCAAGTAATGTTTAATCATATTTTGAGGGAGGGAAATTCAAAGGCAGATCATCTTTCTAACATGGGTGTAGTTGGTCCCAACATCAAAGAATTAGGTTTAGTAAGGATCTAATGTCTGTGGGTGGTAGGGTGGGCGTCCCTCTAGGTTGGTGGAGGGGATGTGGTCATTGATGCCACAGTGTCAGGGCCGAGGGGTGTTAGGTGGCTTGAATTAGACGACTGTCTCGGTAAGAGGATGAATTGGGAGGTCTTGTTGCAGCTGTACGAGAGCTAGCTGGAGGCAGCATTGGCACCCACTTCAATGTTTAGAGTATAATGCACATATCGCCTGAGGGATTTATTCCCCATGACAAGGACATTTAGCACATTTGGTGGAGTCCCATTTGCTTTGGATGATGACAGTCTTGTGATTTGAGTTAGTACTTAATAATGGTTTGCATCAAGGCCTGTTCAAGGCTTACTTTTTTCTGAATGTAGGTGGTGGTTGTTAGCTTTCATTTATTTGTGTGTGGGCAATGCTTGGGCGAAAATGGCAGGACGTGCAAAATTTGTCATTGAAGTCTTGGTGGATGGTTTGGAAAGGTTTGGGGTAGATACCTCGATTTCTCTATAGTTGAAGGTGAGGTAGTCTTCCTTCAGGGAAATAACAAATGAAAGGTTGAAGCGGATACTGCTCAACATTGATCCCTTGACCATCATGGTTTTCAAGATGATTTTGGGCTTCGGGCATTTGGAAAATAAGGAGTATGGGAGGGATAATCTACATGTTTATTCACATTTTTTGGCTTCCCTCCTGGATAGCCATGTTCCCAAGGTAAAAGCAAAGGAGTTGTTGGTGAAGTTGTTTAGGAAATATTT